>BSBK01005620.1:0-45000 GCA_027943335.1 Chamaecyparis obtusa | reverse complement strand
GATTAATGAGATAGATCCATAGTCCACCACATTCCATAAGATCAAGTGATTGGGAATTATTTTTTTGGCATTTTTTTATGCTTCTATGCTATTGGTACTTGTTGGTTACCTACTTAGGGCATGTGAGCAATGTGCCAGGGTATCATGTGTTGTGTATTTGCTGGCACATTTTTTATCACTGTATAAGTGTTTGAGATTTTAATCTATGTTTATATACATTTCTTCTATTACATTCATGAGGTACTTACTATGTTCTTCACATTACATGAAGCTAGGGAATATTTATGTAATTATTCCACTTTCTAGTTTACACATAATTTTATCTTTTTCCAAGAAAAACATGTTTAACTTATGATCACATTATTGAAAATTTATCTGCATCATCACACCTCTAAAAATTGATCTAATGGACTGGCAACATGCTAAATATAAGTAAATTTTCTTATTCATATGTTCACTAATACCTTCAAGTTACAATGAAACATATTCCAACTCTTTTATCTTCTCATTAGATGCTTGTTTCTATCCAAAAAAAATCATTACTTCTAAACTATCCCAACTTGGTCTTTATACATATAGACCATGTGAAAAACATGCTTTTAAGGTGCTTGGCTTATTAGGATGGCATTGGAGAAAATAAAGGGCATCTATGCCATATTTTTTTATCTTTTACGAGTGCACCCTCATGAATGCCTCTAATATCTTACTCATTACTGACCATTCATCAAACATCTTGACCTATGAAGAATGTTATTTCTATGACACTGTCACCAAAATTACACTTCATGAAGTCTACAAAGTAATGTATTTGTTATCTCAAAATTGCCTAGTATGATACACATCACATTCCTCTCAAAATAACCTATGGAATTGTCACTTGTTTGGCATTCTTACACTTATGAATCTCAATTTGAACCTCTCCTTGTAACCATTATCCTTTGAATTGACCTACAACATTATTTATGTTCTTTGCATAGTGACATAAGAGCATGCGTATCATCTATATTTGACCATCTCCTTGCATAGCTCATGATATTTCATTATATTTGTTTCTTGCATACTCTTTCATTGTGAAATCCATTCCTCATAGTGCTCACTGACATAAGGTCTCATGACTGTGGTATCACTTCGTGTTGATCATACCACATTTTTTTATGAATTTCTACTCATGCTTTGGGATATCTTCTTTTGCTTAATGGATCTATTTATAAGTTAACTAACTACCCTTGCATTCCACTTGTACTTAAGACTAACCTTGTCACATTTTCTTAAGTCTTTTATATATATTCACAAGACTACTCTAACCCATATGAAGATTGTCATCTATGCTTGTTTTAATGACTTCCCTCAAAAAACACTGAAAGTCTTATGATTGTTTATAATAACTTCTATCACAAGACTACTGGAGATTGAAAATGATAAATTCAGCATTTAATTGTGACAATATGTATGTTCCTTTTTGTGGAAATTATAATCAGTGAATGAGAATACAAAATACTACTCCCATAGAGTCAAATTTGTCATGTAAATCTCAGCAAGTAATATTTTGACTATTCTATTGAAAAATGTTTATTTTTATGGTTGATATGGATCCAAATGATTGCTAGGGTATGGTGTTGCATGACATTGGAGTTATGAATAGTTTTGTGCAGGTTTGAAAGTGTTTTTGTGTCCTCTGAACATGACTATCCCTGTATAGTTAGGGTATACACAAGTCAAATTAGATAGAGCAAAGATTGGATTTAAGATTGTTTCCTTTTCATTCATAATGAGTACGTTAGAATGGTTTTTTTTTTATCAAGTTGAATCCATTCATGAGTGTCTTAGGGTGTAGAGGAAGTTGGTGTGTTGAAACACAACCAACAATGACTGTTCCTGCATAGTGCACCAATGAAATACCATGAGGACAGGGTAATGAGATAGTACTTAACATTTTCCATGAATGGAAGGGAGTTGTGAAGGATGGATTGTCATTATGTTATGTGTTTCAAATGTTCTTGAATGTAGGGTAGATAGTGAAGTGGAAGAATATTCTTAGATTGCTTGGATAGCCCGGTTTAAGGGTCACTAGAATCTATCATCAATGATGATAGCATTCTTTACAATTGCAAGAACTCTTGTAATTGCCCAAATGATATTTCATACTTCTCTTATATAATAATATATACCACTACTATTATTCCATTCTTTTAAATGAGAAGTAAGGAGTGGATAAATTAAGGATTAAACTATCTTATTAGCAAATATGGTGATAGCTTAGGCATTCAGTACATGTCACCTTTCAAATTATGTACACTGATTTTGCATAATAAAACTGTATATGGTTTTCATTGAAGAGTCATACTTATTCCTTTTTTATTCTTTCTTGGGCCATCTAAACTTTGATATAGCTCTCAACCTATACCATTCACATTTGATCTATTGAGCTTGTCAACCCACTGGGTATGCTCTTGGGTCTCAGATTATACATTTCATGTAGCACTTGTATAGAAGAAAGAGACGTTTATAAATATGTAAGGCTTCTAAAAAAAAAAACATTTTCAAGAACTTTGACAATCTATCCCATAAGCATGTTCTCTCTACAATGCACTATCTCCTCGACTATTACTCATTAGGTGAAATGAGTAGTTTCTTATTTTGATTTTCATAAGATTTTGAAAATTGGCCAATGGTTCCCATGATGTTTGACAACTTTTAGGGAAAATGAAAGTGTAAATGTAGGATTTTTGTGGAGTTGTCTCTTACATGTATATGATTTTATCCTAGAGAAATTTAGAGTGGTTAAAAAGATGAAGTATGGATTCACTTTTATGATTGGTGTAATAGATACTTATGCAATCATTTTCCCTATGCAGGTTGCAGCTCCCAGAGAAAATCCATCTGGAAGCTTTAGAATAAATAATTTGTATTGGGAATGGAATCACCTCCACTACAATACCAAATTATGATGTGTTATTATCTTCAATTTTAAGTTTCTTTTGCAAAAATATATTGTATATCTTTACAGACTAGACAATGTGACTGTACAACTCCAGAATATATTCTCTATAATCTCTAATTACAAACTAAAGTGTAAATTGAAGTAAAGTCTTCCTTGGATAAAATTCCAACCCTTGTCTACTAATTACAATACTTACCTTTATAGTTCACGTGACTTCCCTAGGGATCTTTTAGAACTAAAATAAATTTTTTATATGCTAGTTGGCTAACTATGCCTAGTCAGCCAACTAAGAGACATGTCTTTTGGGATGTAAAGACTCATATAAATGAAAGATGAAACTCTTCATCCAATGAAAAAAAAAAAAATTCAACACAAACATCTATGAATTACATCTAGACAGTAGTGGACTATATATAGGCAGCAATGAATTAGATGTAATTGCTACAACTTCACATTCTTGATTTACTTTAGCATCAAGAATAATATCCACAGATTCAGTAGTCTAGTGAGGATATTTGTGTAACTCCCAAAATAATAATAACTCCCAAAATACTTATCCTTTTGAATATTTTGTGGTCTAGTGAGCATGATTTGTGTGTGTATTTGTGAATCTTGTATAATCTTATAATATTTTATTTTATTTTATTATATACAAGATACTACTAATGTTTGTATGTGTACATTTTGTATATTTATAGCCTATGAAGAAAGTCCACACCTGGCAATATGAACCCATAACAAAATAACGAGACAATTACTAGATTATGGTCTCAGTTCCAAAGAAAAGAAGTTGATAAATGTAATTGTCCTTGGCAAAAAATGTAAGGGCTTAAAGAATCAAAGAATTCTAATCAAAACAACCTAGAGTCATTGTAGGCAACATGGTCACATTGAAGGGAGGCATGATTTTCATCGATTGGTGAATGTGGATGTCCAATTGGAGGAACATGGAGGTGTGAATATTTAAGCCAACAATAACGCTCTCATGGAAGAAGATGATCCTATGATAGAGAATAGAATTGAAGATGATGGTATTGGTGTAGCTGATAATGTGCCAGAGGACATGATTGAAGAAGATCCAAGAGGAAGGTTGGTATTGTATAATGTGATGGAAGAAGACGATACTAAAGAATCAGAAGATGAAGTAAATGAGGATCATAGATGACTGTTACACAATGAAGAAGAAGAAGAAGAAGAATAAGAAGAAAATGATGATGATTTCGATGATGTTGATGATATTGATGGTGATGATGGTGATGATCATGATCATGGTGATGAATATGGTGTTGATCAAGGCGATGATGGTCATGATGATGATGGTCATGATGATGATAGTCATGATGATGGTGATGATGATGATGATGATGATGATGATGATGATGATGATGATGATGATGATGATGATCATGATATTCATGATGATGACATGGATGAGGAGGATGATCAATAACATGAGCAATGAAATGTATGTCAAGGTATGATCAATGTCACGTATGAGCTATTGATTTATTCATAAAAATTTGAATTAAGTTATTATGTGTTGAACTCTATAGTCATGGAGTATATTTTGCATCATGTAAATTTTGTCTTCTATGTAATTTTTAGCTTACATATCATGTAATTTTTGGCTAACTTAAGATAAATGATTTACATATGCAGGAAATTTAATGCCTTTGACATAGATCGACAGGTATAATTTATTATTTGGTTTCCATCTCTTTAGTCAAAAAAATATATAGATCCTACTATGTCTCTCATTTGATGGATTGTAGGTATCACCAAATAGGTATTTGTCTAATTTGTCTTCCTCAAGTGAGAAAAATGTGGGAATAGAAGTCAAAAGTGAGACATCTAGTAGGTTTTAAATAGGGAGATCAACTAGAGGTCAATAGATTAGAAGAAAATTTGATAAACAAACACAATTTTTCCTTGCTTAGGGGGGGTCATGTTCTTTTGATAATGAGACCAAAGGTGACATGAAGGTTCCCTTAAGGTACACACATCTTCAGAAAGAATGGGTACCCAAGGAACTACCTCTAGTTAACACTGATTTTTCTATTAACGAAAGGATATATCGCATAGCTCCATCTTCATTAAATGGTTTGGGCTTATTTTCCATGGATGGCATAAAGGTCAGTTATAATCAAGTTTTTGAATTGATGGAGTATGTAGGACCTTGTTACAATTACAATAATTGGATGTGGATTGTGCAATATAAAAAAAATATGCATAGGTATGCAATGTAAGAAAATTATATACAATGCAAAGAAAATGATCAAACTAAAAGGCTCACTATGTATATTGATGGAAGGCCAAAAGAAACATGAAATATTGTAGGTTTTATAAATAGTTCTCAACCTGTGTCAACTAAGAAGCGACTGAATTGTATATTTGAGCCATGCGAGGGAGATCATGTATTTGTATGTGTGACAAAATCAACAAGTGCAGGGGAAGAGCTTCTAATAGATTACAATTTGAATCATGTAGATACAAAAAAAATTCCTATCATGGGACTGGTAAGTATAACATTTAAACCAATTGCCTCCAATTAATATTGACTCCAATTGCTTCTGATTGCTAAGAATTACTAATCTTTTTCACAGGGCGACCTGGATCCACCTCAAGATATAGGTGGGGATGTTCCTCACAGTACACCTTCTTTATAAAAGGTAAACCTTAATTAGTGTAATTCTACAAATTATATAGAAAAAAATTTCATATTATTATGTTCTTTTCTTTATGGCTTTGGAGTTATTTTGATAGAATTTTATTGATATTGATATCTGAACTTGATACTTATTGATAGAGAAAAGAAAAAATGGCAGAAGATCAATTGTGATCTGAAGTTGAGGTGGCATTTATAGATGACATCACATCTAACTCTAACCATGTATTCATGGAAACTCAAATAAAAAACTAAATATGGTAAAGAAATTCTTAAGCTTATAATGGAAGCAAACAAAACTGAGGAGACAAAGGAACTCAAAGAAGAATTGATAGGTAGAGTCAATTGTATTAATGTAAGAGGTAATTAATCTTAGGCAATAATTAAATTTCAATAGATTTTTATATTTTATACTATCTTATGGATCATGATCTAAAATATGATGTGTTCTTCTTATAAGCTTTTTTGACACACGTGAATCATGGTCAATATGGTGAGGGTTGTAGCTCCGCACAACCTTCATGTAAATAATCCTTAAACCTTTAACCATTGATTTAACCTTTGTATGCATTATTGACTCAACTTATGTTTGGGATTCTTCTAGTACCCCATTTAATATTTATCCATTGCAAATGTCTTTGCTAACAATGTATTCTTCAGCTCATGATGAAGTGCAAATGCCTCCTTTGATTAAAATTCCGCTATCGATGGCTGAATTGTCCACAACAAGGTGCTTGCAGACATCTTCCTTTGTACCAACTATAAATGGTTAAACCTTATGTTTCTATATTTTGTTTTTGATTAATTAAAACATGTTTTATAGGGAGCCTAAAACCTACAAGTCTAGAATAGAAAAGAGGAAGCCAAACAAAACAAACAAAGGGTAGACCACAGAAAGGCCAAGCTTAGAGAACTACACCAGAGAAAGATGAGCGAGGCTAGAGATAGCTAAGGTGCCACTTGGAAATAGAATAGAAGGAAGGACTAATCAAAGAGTGGTGAGAGAGAAGCAACAACACCCAACCACCAAGCCAGGAACTAAGGCAGAAGGATTTCTCCCTCAGTGCACTGGAGTCATTCCTTTTTGAAGATACTCTTCATGTCTCTATGAAAGTGATCTCCATTATACCATATCTTCTTAGCATCCTTGGTGACTGCCAAGTTGGAAAACTAGTTTGCCACACCATTGACTTCCCTGTACACATGGGAGATGAACACCTTATCAAAGTTGTTGAGAATGGTGTGAGTTCAGCTATAATGTTGGCTATGGTCCATGAGGGAGGGTGAGTAAGGTTGAGGCAATTGATGATCTTCCTCAAATCACCTTCAAGATAGAGCCACTTGACCCCTTGATCTTTAGCAAGTTTGGTGATTTGAAGAGCCACACTAGCTTCAACATAGTGATTTTTTTGGGTGCCCAAGGGGACGCTGATGCCCATAGTCCCAATACCAAATTTGTTCCTAATTATTCCTCTATAGCTAGATTGACCAAGGTTCCCTTTTTCCACACCATAAAATTTGGCTTTGATCCAACTAGAAGGAGGGCAAGTCCACACACAGTTTTGTCTTTTATCTTGAGTTGCAGCCTGGGCTTTTCCTACAAGAGGGTTAGGTTTACCACAGTAGAAATTTTTTTCCTTAACTGCATGGATGATTTTTTCAAAAATAATTTTAGAGGGAGTAGAGAAATCATAAAAAATGCAGTTGTTGCACTCCTTCTAGATCCCCCAACAAAAATGAGGAAGAATCCAAGTACAGAGTAACTTGAAATCCTGATTAAACCTTTTAAAATACCATTGGGATAAGAGATCGCTGAAAGATAGGGAAAAGTACCATGAGAGATTCAGGACCGAAAAGAGGAGTTTCCATACTTAACTGACAAAGGAGCATTGGATGAATAGGTGGTCCACAGATTCCTCTTGACATTTACATATAACACATCTGTTGATGAGCTAGAATCCGTGCTTAATGAGATTATCCACTATGAGGATACGGCTCTAGAGTAGGAGCCAAAAGAACACATTGATTTTGGGTGTGAGACTAGGGATCCAAGCTTTGGCCCATAGTCGATTCAAGTCATTGATTTGAGTAGTCAGCGAGGAATAGGCAGAGGCCACTATGTAATTTCCATCCAAAGAGTCCTCCTAGATAATCTTATCCTGCTTGTGAGAGAGAGTAACCGCATTGAGAGAAGTCATCAAAGGAGACAGGTCCTGAGAGATTTGAGTAACATCCACCCAAATGTCATTCCTTCTATAATTGCTAACCTGATGTTAGGATTAACATGGTAGAAATAACAATTACATGCAAATATAACCAATATTAGAAAATAATAAACCACATAGAAGAGAACACAAGACACAAAGATTTAATGTGGTTCAACCAATCCCTAGGCTATGTCCACCAACAACGAGTCCAATATTTTATTATTTAGTGATTAAAACCTGATTACAATCTATAATCCCTTATAGCTCAATTCCGCCGCAAGTACTAAAATCATACATAATGAAATCCCTAACCCTAAGCCATATTATACAATATTTTTTCCGCTTTAGGGTTAGAAGGAGTTACAATATGTTGGCCCAAAAAAAATACCAAAAATATGTCGGCCTCAAAAAAATTGTACAATATTTTCCTAGATAGTACTTTCCTGAATAGTCACCACAAGCTAACAATCTCCCACTTGGTGACTGATCAGTATCCACACTAAAAAACCTCCCACTTGGAGACTAATCTTGTAGCAATAACACTACCATATGAGGCTCCCACTGGATCCAACCACCCTGGACTCAGTTGTTTCTTTATTCTATTTAGTCTAGAAGACCAAATGAAGCTAAACATGAGTTAAACTTCTCCCTTGTTACTACCTTGGTAAACATATCTGCTGGATTATCATCTATATGAATCTTTTCCAGCTTTAACTTCCCATCATCCAAAACTAACCGAATGAAATGGTACCACAACTATATGTGTTTTGTCTTTGAGTGCAAAGCAGAATTCTTCGCAAGATGAATGACACTTTGGCTATTTGTATGTAGAAAATTATCCTTCTATGGATGTCCCAATTCTTCCATGAAGAATTGAAGCCATATCATCTCCTTGGCTGCCTCTATAGTAGCAAAATACTCTGCCTCTGTAGTGGATAAAGAAACCACCTTTTGTAGTCAAGAAATCCAACTCATTGTTGTCCCACCAATAGTAAATACATAACCTATAGTACTCCTCTTGCTATCTATATCTCCGACCAAATCTGAGTCAACATAGCCTTGTACAGTAGTAGTAGAATCCCCAAAGTGTAAACACTTACTGGTTGTACCTCTTAAATATCTCAGAATCCATTTGACTACATTCCAATGCTCAATGCTAGGGTTACTTATATATCAACTAACGACTCCCACTACGTGTGCAATATCTAGCCTAGTACATACCATAGCATACATTAAGCTCCCTATAGCTGAAGCATAAGGTACCTTACACATTTTAGTCTCTTCTTCTGGTGTCTTGGGACACATATCCTTAGTCAATTTCAAATGACCAAGCAAAGGTGTGCTGATAGCTTTGGCATTCTCCATAGACAAACGTTGCAACATCTTCTCAATATAATTAGCCTGAGATAGAGACAATTTCCTATTTTTTCTATCTCTGCAAATTTTCATGCCAAGGATTTGTTTTGCTGCCCCCAAATCCTTCATAGAAAAAGATTTTGCTAACTGTTGTTTCAACCCCTTAATGTGATCCATGTTAGACCCAGCTACAAGCATATCATCAACATATAAACATAAAATAATGTAGCTGTCATCATCCATCCTCTTAAAATAAACACAATGGTCAGAATTACATTGAGTGTATCCATTCTCATTCATAAAAGTATCAAATTTAATATACCATTGCCAAGGTGCTTGCTTCAAGCCATATAAACTTTTCTGCAATTTGCACACTAAACTCTCCTTACCCTTGACCTCAAATCCCTATGGTTGTACCATATATATTTCTTCATTCAAATCACCATGAAGAAAGGTTGTTTTAACATCAAGCTGCTCTAAATGAAAATCTTCAGTAGCCACAATACTTAAAACAGTATGAATAGAAGTCATTTTAACAACTGGAGAAAAAATCTCATCAAAATCAATACCATGTTTCTGTGCAAATATTTTTACGACTAATCTGGCTTTAAATCTTTTCTTACCTCCATCCTCTTCTTTTATCCTATAAACCCATTTATTTTGTAAAGCCCTTTTACCTACAGGTAACTTGCATAAATCCCAAGTTTGATTTTTCAGCAAGGAGTCCATTTCATCTGTCATTGTAGACTCCCACTGAAGCTTTGTATCCACCCGCATAGCTTCATTATAACATTTAGGTTCACTAGCATCTATTAATAAAATAGAATACAAAGAGGGAGAGAATCTCTCTGGAGGTCTACTTAGCCTTGTTGACCGTCTAACATTCACTGGGGTGTGTGGTATTTGTTGTTGCTGTTGTTGTGGAGCATAAGGCACTACTGGAACATCAACTTTTGGAGTATCATCTAGTACTACATAGTCATTTTCTTTCTTCTCATGCTACTGCAACAGATCTTTGTACAATACTTTCTCATTGAATATGACATCCCTGCTTCTTACAATTTTATGATTTTCAAAATCCCAAAGCCTATAACCAAATTCATCAATGCCATATCCAACAAATACACATTTTTTTTACTTAGCTTCTAGCTTGGTTCTATTTTCAGAATCTATAAGTGCAAAAGCTTCACAACCAAAGGTTTTGAGAAAAGAATAACTCACCTTCTTACCACTCCATGCTTCCTCTGGAATACCACAGTCCAAAGGAGTAGAGGGGCCTTTATTGATTAAATAAACAATAGTGTTCATAGCCTCTGCCCACATATTTTTGGGCAGCCTAGCATGCAACCTCATACTCCTTACATGCTCCATTATTGTCCTATTCATGCGCTCAGCCACTCCATTTTCTTGTGGAGTCCTTGGTATATTTTTTTGCCTACAAATACCAGTAGAGGCACAATAATCTTCAAATTCTTTGTTGCAATACTCACCACCATTATCAGATCTGAGACATTTTAATCTTTTTCCAGTCTTATTTTCAACCAAGCTTTTCCATTTCTTAAAAGTTTCAAATACATCAGATTTTTGTCTAATGAAATATATCAATACTTTCCTAGTTGCATCATCAATGAATGTAACATAATACCAAAAGCCACCAAGGGAAGATACCTGAGCTGGACCCCATACATCTATATGCACAAGCTCTAATTTTTCATCTTTCTTTTCTTTCCCACTCTTTACAAAACCAACTCTCTTTTTCTTTCCATACACACAACTTTCACAAAAATCCATATTAACACATTTTAGACTAGGTAAAACTTTCTTTGAATGAAGTAATTTCATACCTTTCTCACTCATGTGCCCAAGTCTATTGTGCCATAGTGTTGTGTCAGAATCTACAACAATGGTTTGATGTTCTTCCTTCTCAACTGCAGTCACTATTCCTAAACATTCATTATCTTCTGAAACAATTAAAGTAGAAGGAACATTATGACCTGTACAAAGATATAAGGTGCCTACTTTCACACCTTTTGCTACTACTAAGGAACCTTTGGAAACCTTCCAATTTTTATCATTAAAAGTAACTGTGCAACCCTCATTAGCGAGTTGCCTTGCTGAAATTAAATTTATACTCTACCTTGGAACATGTCTTACCTCTTGTAGTAGCCAATGATTCCCATTGTGAAACTTAATCTTGATTTTCCTTTTTCCAATAATTTGACAGGGTTCATTATCTCCCAAATAAACTAGCCCAAAATCCCCTTGGACATAATCAAAAAAATAACCTCTATGGGGTGTAGCATGAAATGAACCCCGAATCTAACACCCATGAATCATCAACATTTTCTAAAGACAAGAGAAAAGAATCCTCTTCGGATTTATTACTTACCACATTTGCCTCCTTGTTTCCATCATTTTTGTCTCCTTGATCTTTCTTCTGAGACCAACAATCTTTCTTCTTATGACCTGGTTTTCCACAATACTAGCAATCATTTGGCCCTTTGGATTCAGACCTCTTTCCCTTTGATTTTCCTCTTGATTTCCCATGATTTCTAGAGTTTTTTCCTCTATCTCTTGTTCTGCCTCTACTTTTTGTGTTCAATACACTACCTGATGTGGATCCCTTGAGCTTTTCCTATGAATTTCCTCACTCAATATAACACCAATAACATCATCAAACTTTAGGGTATTATAACCAGAAATAGAATTACTAATAGACATTACCAAGCCATTCCAAATTTCTAGCAAAGAACACAAAATCAAGAGAGCCCTAACCTCTTCATCAAAAGTAATTTTAACTGAGGCTAACTAACTTGTAACTATATTAAACTCATTCAAATGATCAGTGACTGATCCACCTTCTACCATTTTCATATTAAATAAATGCTTAATAAGAAATACCTTGTTTGAAGCTAAAGGCTTTTCATAAAACTTCTCTAGGGTATCCATCAGATCCTTAGCTTTTGTTGCTCTAGCAATATTGAATGCCACCGATTGTGCCAGGCATAAACGAATACTCCCCAGTGCCTTCCTATCTAAAATATCCCAATCTTCCTGAGACATTGCTGCCTCTTTCTTGGCTATTCCCTCTAATGGCCACCATAAATCCTTCTTATAGAGATAGTCCTCCATTTGCATCTTCCATAACTGGAAGTTCTGCCCATTAAACTTTTCAACCTTCAGCCTACCCTCATTTGCTATTTCTCCCACTTAACTAAGAGACTCTCCTACTGACTCATGAGACCTTCTTCAGAGAATAGATGAAAGAATGAATGAAATAATCTCACTCGGATACCACTTGTTAGGATTAACAAGGTAGAAATAACAATTACATGGAAATATAACCAATATTAGAAAATAATAAACCACACAGAAGAGAACAAAAGACACAAAGATTTAATGTGGTTCACCCAATCCCTGGGCTACATCCACCAACAACGAGTCCAATATTTTATTATCCAGTGATTACAACCTGATTACAATCCATAATCTCTTACAACTCAATTCCACCGCAAGTACTAAAATCATACATAATGAAATCCCTAACCCTAAGCCATATTATACAATATTTTTGCCACTTTAGGGTTAGAATGAGTTACAATATGTCGGCCCAAAAAAATAATCAAAAATATGTCAGCCTCAAAAAAATTGTATAGTACTTTCTTGGATGGTACTTTCCTGAACAGTCACAACAAGCTAACACCTGAGTCCCATAGGTTTGAGAGCAAACATGTCTCCGGGTGTAAAGAGTATCAATATTTCTTAGGCTACCCATGTAAAGCTAGTTGTCCTCCCAGAAATTGACAGAATGACCATTTCCAATTTTCCACTTAGCCCTAGATTTAGCCAACTCCTTGGCACCAAGGAGACCATTCAAAATGATAGAACCTTTGGGGGAATCCGTCTCATCTAAAAATTTGTAGAGAGAGTTATGTAAGAGATTTTTCTATATTTTGTTATGTGCTAATCATGCATTGATTAATTTTTTTGTGTGAATTTAATACACTGCATGGACCTATTTTGTGCACTAATAGATACACCTACACCTAGTACAAGAATAGATCAGACTAGTACTAGTGAAGATCAACCATTTCTTAGATCAGCCCGTGTTACTAGTACTACTTCATTTGTGGGGACATTATTGTTGAACAAGAATAATATGGTTTCATTAAAAGTACCAAAGCTTTGAGGTGCTATAAAATTGTTATTATTTACAGTGTAATTGTAGTTGACTTATACATAACTTGTTTTGGACTGATAATCCCATGATATTTTTATAGTAAATGATGTTTTTTATGATCATCTTTTTGAAATGACATTGAAGCTATTTGGGCCCACCATACGTAAAAGGTATGTAGCTTCATAATATTGGTACAATATTTTTCTTATCTTCCATTTATTGTACTATATTAAAGTTATGATATCTAACAATTTTGTTTTTCAAAAAAGGTGGAATGAACAGGATATTGACTTAAAAGATCAGCTCATTAAATCTTTAGAGGACCTCTTTGGAAAAAAAACTTTTGATAGAGTCATGATTCTTAAAAGAGAATCTAAACATATAAAGACTATGAGGGACCAATATGTTGGAAATATTCAGGAATTAACCGAGTTACTGAGAGGGGAGGGGTGAATCAGTAACTCCAAATTTTCTTTCAATTACAGATGTATTAACATGTAATTTACTTTAACCTTTGCATACAGAAAGCATGAAACTTAAGAGCATTCACAATAATGACACATAGATTTGGTTACCCAGAAACCTTCCAAAAAGAAAGTAAAACTGGGGTGGGGATGAAACCCACAAATCTTTAATACTGCAGAATAAAGTTGGCCGGTTAAGGCTTACAATTTGATCACTTCTGATGATCTGCCCTGTTAGGAGCAATAAGGATTGCTAAATCCACCCTGTTAAAGGATTTACAAACATACAATGAAGTATGCACTCGGTAAAGAGATTTTACAAAAGACTGTTAAGTCTACCCGGTTAAAGGATTTAGTACTGATTCACCTGTTAGGATGAAATAGTAGATCTCTTGCTTTGCAACTGGATTGCTGATTGAGATTCGCTGATGTACTGATCACCTTCTGTGATGAATTTATCTTTACTATTCCTTATACTACTGAAGCCCTTTGTAATTCGCTTATCTCTGCCTTTCTTTCTTTTTCACATGTATGCTTCTTACATTACTCTTGACATTTTTACAACATTGTTTATATACAAGTCTTAAACAATTAATTACAATTACAATTACAAAGTTGGCTTGACAAATAAACATAAGTGCTACTAAATCGGCCCAAGTATGGTTACATGGTTCCTTCAAACTAACTCGGTGACTTTCTGATACTCAGCGTCCACTGTATTACTCAGCATCATCATGCACTCGGTAGAAGTGAAGGCATGGTTCATACTGATCACTCGGTAGGTTTTGAACTTGATAAATACTGGTGACTCGGTAGACATGATGTTACTCGGTTTACACTGTCTTGCTCGATTTGTACTAACTTGCTTGGTTTGCATTGTCTTGCTCAGTTTGCACTGTTGCTCGGATTGCACTGTCTGCTCGGTTTGCACTGTCTGCTCGGTTTGCACTGTCTGCTCAGTTTGCACTGTCTACTCGGTTTGTACTGTCTGCTCGGTTTGCACTGTCTGCTCGGTTTGCACTGTCTGCTCGGTTTGCACTTTCTGCTCGGTTTGCACTCAGAATGCAAATAAGTGTTGTCACTAGTGGCAATTCTGTTTAATGCCAACAATCTCCCGCTTTGGCATTAGTGACAAAAACACTTATTGGCCAAAACTTATATACATGGATCATGCTGAGTTTTATTTTGATTTTTCAAAATTTGTCTTTGTTGTAGGGCTTTATACATTGTCTCCCCCTTTCAATGTGCTAACTGTTTCTATACAAATCTTCTTCTATACATATATCTCCCTCTATACATATCTCCCCTTTTTTGATGATAATGCCAAAGGTGTATATACAAGTTATTTACAGAGAGAATCCAAAATTTGATAGAAAATCAGAATGTACCTTCATTATTAGTGCCAGGGTTCTGTCCCAACTTTTTTGCAGAATCTTACATGTTTGGATTGCAATTTGGACTTCTGCAGAGAGTTCAATCATGTGATCTCCTATAGAGAACTGATTGTCATGAATCAATGTTTTGGAATTTTCAATGTGCTTATACATTGTATTCATGATGGGAAGGATCATGTGTTGGATGTCTAGCAGTGTGGACCGGATCCTTGTGTCTTCTTTCAGTAGATCAGACTGCATATTTGATAGGTGTGAGATTTTCATGTGATGAGCAGAGCTTGAACTTGGTTCAAGTTGCAGCTTCTGTATGCTAATCTTCATATCCTCATCCATTTTATTCATTTTATCCTTAACATCCTTTGTGAACTCGGCAATATTGCACAATCTGGCCAAAAGAGAGGTAGCATTCGAATAGATAAATTCAATGTTTGACAAAACTGAAGACAATTCTACTTGGTTAATAGCTATGTGCTGAGCAATGTGCTCAAGCACTTTATTGTTGAATCTCTTCTCGGCTCTTTCAACTAACTTTTCTATCCCAGATGAATCCTCATTGTATTTATTAACTGCTTCTGCTAATTGTAGCAAAACATGTTGGGAGGAGTCTACTTTAATACCTAATGCATCAGACAAAATGTCCTTAGCATCCTTGATGATTTGATATTCCTTGTCTCTCTCCTCTTTAAGCTTCTTTTGTTTTTCTTTCCTTTGGAGGATCTCACCTATATTTTGCATTTGGTCCGCTGATAGATTTTGATGCAGGAGCATCCTGGGTGTAAGAGCAATCTTGCATCACCCAAAAATATTTATGTTTTTATTCAATAAGGGTTATTTTGTGCAGAGCTGCTATTTATGGAAAGTTACTATTTTTTTGGTAATTTTCGTATGTGCTCAGAATGATCTGATTTCTTTCTTGGAGGTTCATTTTGGTCATATAAGCCTGCCAGTAAAGTTTCATTGCCAGATCAAGTGTACATTGGAAGATATTGAAGATTTTCGGTATTGGCAGCAAGGTACAGAAACTTTGAACTCAGTTTTGAAGGCTTTAGAGGCCCCGGATGAGGTCAAAAATTTGGGTGACGGGCACTTGCATGGGTCAAGCCTATAGAGCGCTTCGTGGCATTTCCGAAATGGGGTTATAATAGCCGAGCGGGTCAACGGGTGATGACTTATGGTCTTCGGAAGTTGGGCCACCTGAAATGGTGAAAAATAATTTTCTTCAAAATTTATGTTCGGGTTTCAAAGGTTATCTTGAGCCGACTATGATGTAATGAAATGTAAAATAAAATAATTCTAAGTTTGGTCGGCCTTATTGGCTAAAATTCTAGAACTTTCCCATGCGGTGGAAAATTGCCTATATAAGGAAGGCTGTATTATTGTCTTAGGCAGTTCAGAATAGTTCTGGGTAGTAGATCTGGGCAATAATTCGAGGCTTTGTCCTACAAAATATTGTAAGGGAATGCCCATGGGGCTTGCATATTGTAATTCTGAAAGTTTGTAATTCCACATTTGTGGAGATAATAAGAAGCCAATTTTCTGTTCTTGCATATTGTTGTTGTTTCTCTATTTCTGTTATGCGTTTGTGGTATTAAGGGGAGCACCCTTCATCAGGTGGTATTAGAGCAGGAGTTCTTGAGTGTGTAAACAGATCACCGACTATGAGGCAGTTTGCACCAGGACTCTGGCTAGGGTTTCAGCGCGCATCGCGAAAATGCCTCCACGAAGGGAACGTGGCGGAAGAGCTGGTGTTGTAACACCTGAGGTTAGAGAGCTGCAGAGACAAGTGCGAGCATTGCAAGAAGAGATTCGCAGAGGAATGAATCTTAATGTCAGAGATGAAAGCGAGGAGGAAGCCGAAGAAGAATATCAAGAAGGAGAAGCTGAAATTGTGAACCAGGTGGAAGAAAGACTTTTTCGGGCAATTTCCAAGATTGGGAAAAGACCTAAGATTGAGGTTCCTACATTTTCTGGAAATCTTAACCCAGAGGAATTGATCGACTGGATCAATGAATGTGAGGAATATTTTGAGTATGAAGATGTTGAGGATCCTGATAGGGTCAAATTTGTGAAGGCTAGACTGAAAGGTCATGCGAAGATATGGTGGCAAGAGATTCAGTTGGAGCGAAATAGAAGGGGAAATGAGAAAATCACGAGATGGGATCGGATGGTGGATAAATTGAAGTGACAGTTCATTCCTGTTGATTATGAGCTTGACCTACTGAAGAAAATGCAGAGTTTGAAGCAAGCAGGAAGATCTGTTTAGGAGTATACAGAGGAGTTCTATCGACTTCTCATCAGAACAGGCCATGCAGAAGCTGATAAGGAGAAAGTTGCCCGATACCTTAATGGGTTAAGGCCGAGCATTCAGGAGGAGCTGAATCTAGTTTGAATGAACAGTATTGAAGAGGCATACCAGTTTGCCCTAAAAGTAGAGGAAAAGCTGAACAAGAAGTTTGAGAGCAGACAAAACGGAAGAGGTCACGGTGGACGATCTGGTGGACGATCATATGGTGGTCGAAATGAAGATCCGAAAAAGAAGGATGAGGCCAGTAGCAGTCAGAATCAGCAAGGAAATAATTCCAATCGCTTCCAGGATCAGAATAATAGAGATCAAAGAGGAAGAGGAAGAGGACAAGGATCTGGAAGAGGTGGTTTCCGTGGAACATGTTTTCACTGTGGAGAAGAAGGTCATAGGGCATTTGAATGTCCTCAGTGCCAAGGTAAAATAGACAGGAGAAATGAATGCCAGGCCAGAGTTGCACATGTAGATGAAGATGTCAGATCATCAAATTCTGAAGATGCTGAAAGAGGAGAAACGTTGATTAACAGAAGAGTCCTCTTGAGTGGTGAGAATGAACCTGAGCAAAGAAGGAGCCTGTTTCACACTAGGTGCAAGTGTGAAGGTAAATGTTGTGATGTGATTATTGATAGTGGAAGCACTGACAATTTGGTGTCAAAAGAGATGGTGACAAAGTTGAAGCTCAAGAGACAGAAACACCCACATCCATATCGGATTGCCTGGGTACAGGATGACCACAAGGTCATGGTCAATGAACAATTCCTAGTGAAGTTAAAGATTGGCGGATACCAAGATGAGGTATTGTGTGATATCATATCTATGGATGCATGTCATATGTTGTTGGGTAGACCATGGCAGTTTGACAGATGTGTTGTACATGATGGTCGTGCGAATACCTATTCCCTGACAAAGGATGGCGTGCGGCATAAGCTAAAACCATTGAAGGAGACTGAAGAAAAGGTATGTGGTAATGCAAGAATAACATTTGTTGATGGAAGAAAATTCCTAGATGGTATGAGGCATGAGCATGTGTGTTTTGCTTTAATTGCAAAAGCTAGTAAAGAAGAAGTAGAGGATGTACCTGTAGAGGTTGCAAATTTGTTGAATGAGTTTCAGGATATTGTATCTGATAATGTACCTGATGGATTACCACCGGTAAGGAAGATCAGTCATCAGATGGATTTGATTCCAGGAGCCAGTTTGCCAAACAAGGCAGCACATAGAATGACACCAGCAGAAAGTGAAGAGTTGAACAGACAAGTACATGAGTTATTGCAGAAAGGGTTGATTCAAGAGAGTCTGAGTCCCTGTGCTGTACCTACGGTATTAGCACCAAAGAAGAATGGAGAGTGGAGGATGTGTACAGATTCCAGAGCAATAAACAAGATCACAATCAAGTACAGGTTTCCATTGCCACGAATGGATGATATTATGGATTGTTTGAGTGGAGCTGTGTATTTTTCAAAGATAGATCTAAAAAGTGGATATCATCAGATTCGGATCAGAGAAGGAGATGAATGGAAGACTACCTTCAAGACAAAGGAAGGACTATATGAGTGGTTAGTCATGCCTTTTGGGCTAACCAATGCGTCGAGCACTTTCATGCGGCTCATGAACGAGGTTCTGAAAGAATTTTTGGGTAAGTTTGTCATTGTTTACCTAGATGATATTTTGATCTTTAGTAAGACATTGGATGAGCATATGATATATATTCGTATGGTATTTGAGAAGTTGAGAGATGAGAAATTGTTGATTAATTTGAAGAAGTGCAGTTTTGTGAAGAAAGAGTTAGTGTATTTGGGATTTGTAGTTTCAGCAGAAGGTCTAAAAATGGACCCAGAGAAGGTACATGCTATCCTTGAATGGCCTACTCCAAGGAGTGCTACCGAGGTAAGATCTTTTCATGGTTTAGCTAGCTTTTACAAAAAGTTTATCAGAAATTTTAGCAGTATTTGTGGACCCTTGACTGAAACAATGAGAGGGGATAGAAAAGAGTTTAAGTGGACTAATGGGGCAGAAAATAGTTTTCAATTGTTGAAACAAAAAGTTACAGAACAACCAGTTTTAGCACTTCCAAATTTTAATAAGGTGTTTCAAGTAGATTGTGATGCTAGTGGTACTGCAATAAGAGCTGTTATGAGCCAGGAAGGTAAACCTGTTGCTTATTTTAGTGAGAAATTAAATGATGCCAAGAGAAAATATTCTGTTTATGATCAGGAATTTTATGCTATAGTTCAGGCATTGAAAAAGTGGAGGCACTATCTGCTTCCTAAGGAGTTTGTTTTGTACACTGATCATCAAGCTTTGCAATATTTGAATAGTCAAGGAAAATTGAATCAAAAGCATTTGAAATGGGTTGAGTTTTTGCAGAGTTATACATTTGTTTTGAAACACAGGAGTGGAAAGTCTAATAGGGTTGCAGATGCTCTTAGCAAAAGGCAACTATTGCTGACAGAAATGCAGATTGAAGTGATTGGGTTCAAGGAACTCAAGAATTTGTATCCAAAGGATCCTGATTTTGGTGAAGCTTGGAAAGCTTGTGCAGAACCTGTTACTCTAGACAGGACAAAATGGCTGGATTTTATCATCCAGGATGATATGCTATTCAGAGGGAGTCAATTCTGCATTCCATGAATTTCTATGAGGGAGAATCTCATCAAGGAGAAGCATAGTGGAGGATTGGCTGGACATTTTGGTCATGACAAAACCCTTTCTTTGGTTAGTGAAAATTATTATTGGCCACAATTGCAGCAAGATGTGAAGAAGTTTGTACAGAGTTGCAGAGTATGTCAGATGGCAAAAGGAGTGAAGTAGAATACAGGGTTGTATCAGCCATTACCTGTACCAGAGAAGCCTTGGGAGGATATCAGCATAGACTTTGTTCTTGGCTTACCGAGGACACAGCGGGGACACGATTCAATTTTTGTGGTAGTTGATAGATTTTCAAAGATGGCACATTTTATTCCCTGCAAGAAGACTAATGATGCTGTTCATGTAGCAGAATTGTTTTTCAGAGAAGTAGTGAGACTTCATGGTTTGCCAAAGACCATAGTTTCCGATCGGGACACTAAGTTTGTTGGATATTTCTGGCGTACATTGTGGAAGAAGTTGAAGACAGATTTGAAGTTCAATTCATCACATCATCCACAGACTGATGGACAGACAGAGGTGGTGAATAGGAGTTTAGGGAATTTGCTGAGATGTTTGGTTGGAGATAAGCCAATAGGATGGGATTTGATTTTACCACAGGCCGAATTTGCATACAATAATTCTGTCAACAGGAGCACTGGTAAATCACCATTCCAGATTATATATGGAAGTAGTCCAAGAAATGCATCTGAATTGAGGAAGATAGATAAAGGAGAAATAAGTAGTGCTGAAGCTGAGGATTTTGCAGAACACTTGAAAAACATCCATGGGGAGGTGAGGAAGCATATTACCAAGATGAACGCACAGTATAAGGCTAAGGCAGATGAGAAAAGGAGGTATAAGGAATTTCAGGTTGGTGATGAAGTCATGGTTCATTTGCGGAAGGAGCGGTTTCCAGTTGGTACATATAACAAGCTGAAAATAAAAAAGTTTGGACCATATAAGATATTGAAGAAACATGATTCAGGAAACGCATATGAGGTAGAATTGCCTACCGAGCTAAATATTTCACTAGTGTTTAACATTTCAGATCTGACAGAGTATCATGAAGGAGGTGTTGACGATAAGATCACAGCAGCACAGTGGAGTATTCCAGTAACTAGTTCAGACACTAAGGATATTGAAGATATACTGGATAGTCATGTTGGCAGAAGTACAAGGAACAGGACATATGAAGAATATCTGGTCAAGTGGAAAGGATGACCTGTTGAAGATTCATCATGGCTAACAAAGGAGGAGGTTAACCATCTTGGTTTTCCTCTGCACACCTGAGTCGTGACAGGGTCACTTCTCAAATTACCTCGGGTGTCTGATGCAGGAGCATCCTGGGTGTAAGAGCAATCTTGCATCACCCAAAAATATTTATGTTTTTATTCAATAAGGGTTATTTTGTGCAGAGCTGCTATTTATGGAAAGTTACTATTTTTTTGGTAATTTTCGTATGTGCTCAGAATGATCTGATTTCTTTCTTGGAGGTTCATTTTGGTCATATAAGTCTTCCAGTAAAGTCTCATTGCCAGATCAAGTGTACATTGGAAGATATTGAAGATTTTTGGTATTGGCAGCAAGGTACAGAAACTTTGAACTCAGTTTTGAAGGCTTTAGAGGCCCCGGATGAGGTCGAAAATTTGGGTGACGGGCGCTTGCACGGATCAAGCCTGTAGAGCGCTTCGTGGTGTTTCCGAAATGGGGTTATAATAGCCGAGCGGGTTCAAAATTTCTGTTCGGGTTTCAAAGGTTATCTTGAGCTGACTATGATGTAATGAAATGTAAAATAAAATAATTCTAAGTTTGGTCGGCCTTATTGGCTAAAATTCTGGAACTTTCCCAGGCGGTGGAAAATTGCCTATATAAGGAAGGCTGTATTATTGTCTTAGGCAGTTCAGAATAGTTCTGGGTAGTAGATCTGGACAATAATTCGAGGCTTTGTCCTACAAAATATTGTAAGGGAATGCCCATGGGGCTTGCATATTGTAATTCTGAAAGTTTGTAATTCTACATTTGTGGAGATAATAAGAAGCTAATTTTCTGTTCTTGCATATTGTTGTTGTTTCTCTATTTCTGTTATGCGTTTGTGGTATTAAGGGGAGCACCCTTCATCAGATTTGCAAAATCTAATGTTGGAATCTCTATCTCTTCATCTAGGTCTATATCCTCTACTACATTCTTACCCAAAAATTTTATACTCGGTAGAGCCTTAGGCTTTTCTGTACTTAATGCCTTGGTAGTAGTGATAGTAGATATAGTAGGGCTGGCTATAGAGACTGGTATACTTTCTACTGGAGAACTTAAAATATTTACACTTGAAGAGTCAAAAACTGGAAAACTTACTGCTGGAAAACTTGATGATGCGGGAGACTGCAACTCGGTAGAAGAAATGGTAGTTGCTTCTGTTGTTGCTATAGATGATTGGACAAATGTTGAATTTGTCACAACCATGCTTGAAGGTGTCTCCGGGCTGGATGTAGAAACTTTTACTGGAGAGGTAGGAAGGGATGCAATGACTTCTGCTGCTATCCTCACAGTATCATCTACCTCAGTGTCTTCTTCTTGTTCATCACTGTCATCTTCAATATCTTTTATTATGACTATTTCAATACTCGGTTGGTGAAGGTGGTATATGTTCTTCCATGTGGCATTTGCAGCCTTCACAACCGATTTGATATTGTTGATCAAGATCAAACAAGTATTGAACCTTAGTGTCATCTTATTTTCATTTTCTTTTAATGCCTTCTTTACTTCATCATTTTTCAAGCTCGGCATTAACTGTCTCAGGGTTTGATCAAATATGTCTATCACAGTTTGCTTTGCATTGCTCCATCTCATTTTTATTGGATTTAATAAGACAGCTGGAACCTGTGGGGCTATGTCATCAGGAGAGTATTTCCACTGTCCCATCTTTTTAATAACAGCATCTTCTATTTCCTTCTGTTCTGTTTCTGATCTGGTTTCATATTTAAAAGATTTTATGTTACTTACTCCAGATCCTGATCCGTCTCTAAAGAGATTGATCTTTTCTTGAAAGTTTAGAGGAGGCCTTCTGAATACTATGTCTTTATCTGCCTTGTCTGCCTTGTCTACCTTGCCTCTTGCATTTCTCCTAGTAAATACAGCAGTGGGAGGCTTAGGTGCCTTAGTGATGAATACCTTTCCTTTCTTCTTTGCAGGTTCTGGTTCCTCTGTTTTCTCATCCTTTTCTTCTTCTTCATCTTTTTCTTCTTTGTCCTCGGTTATCATTTGCATTTTGGCTATCCTCTTCTTTCCTTTGTTTACCGCCTATGGAAGCTTTATGCTTAGTTCAATTCTCACCTTAGCTTCATCATATGTAACAAAATATGGAGCTTTCGGATTGACAGGCTGATTAAGAAGAGCTTCAATGATATTCTTGGTTTCATCAATATTTACCTCATAAGGAAGAGGTTTTACATATACAGTCCTTGGTTTAGCTGCTTGAATATATACATTATCACAATCCACCGTAAAACAAATGTCATCCTTGTAATCTTCCACCAACTTCTATGGAATCCAGAATCTGTCATTCATTTTCTCTTTGAAAGACTCAAAATAATTATCCATGATGCTTTCAAAATTTTCACCCATTTCTGAGATGTATTCATTTATTTCATAAAGTGCTGGCACATCTTTTCTCCATACAACTTTTCCTTTAGAAGGGAAGAATTTTTGAGCATAGAAGAATAAACAGACCAATAAGGATCCAAACTTACATGGATTGTTTTTGGAAGTTTGAATGCTTTCCATGTTTTTGTTAAACTGTTTTAACAATAAGTCTGCTAGGTCAAATGTTAAGTTATTCTTGACCACTTTGTATGCTAGGTCGATAGCTTCACAGGAGACACTATTCTGTCGACTAGAACTGTAAATCTTATGGGCAATAATGTGTGTACCAAACTTCAGTTCAGCATCGGTAATGTTGCTAACTTTCATGCCTCTACCGTCCCACTCGGCTAGGGTTTTCTTCTCTAGTTCCGTCTAACCTAGGGTTTTGGTAGTTTTTGCTTTGTTTAACATGGGAAGACTGGTGATTTGATGAATCATCTTCTTTGTGATCTCTATGGGTTGCTCAAGCCAAATCTTTCCATCATGTACATGGCTGAGAATGTATCTAACCCATTTATCTCAAAATTTTTGAGGTAGATGTGCAATGTGAACTAAACCTTTATCTTCCAGATGTTTGTGCTTGGGTTTCAGAATACCATCCACACACAGTTCCTCATGCACAATATCTAGTTCTAGGTTCCCCATTTCATGAATTGAACAGTTGAAATGATTGCGGATATTGTTAATAAGTAGTACCTTAGGAGGAATCTGAGATTGAGCTCCGTTGGGATCTAGGGCTGCTGCAACTGCGGGCATGATCTTGAAATCTGGTGCTTTCCATTCCCCTTGGACTAACATATCAGATCCTTTCTTTGTTGAAGTGCTGGATGATGCCATGGTAGCTCACAGAAAATTCCTTTCGCAAAAGTATTGAATCGCTGGGTTGCTCTTGAAATTTTTTGCTCTCAAAGTGCTAAAGATTCGTGGTGAAGAATGAGTTCGATTACTTGCCTTTTGTTTATAACTTTGTCATTAATGCTCAGTACAAATTAGGGTATGAATTCCGATAGACTGTCACCCACTAAGAATTAATTGCTCGGTAAAGACTTCACAACTCGGTGAACTCGAGAATTCATATTGCTCCGACCTCGCTCGGTAAAGATGGGTACCGACCTTGCTCGGTGAAGATGGGTACTGACCTTGCTGTGATCTTACTGCATCTTGTATGCTGATTTAGATCTTTCTTTTAATTTGGTTCTGGAACTGCTTGAGATTGTTCTATGAGAATACAGTTCCAGTGCTTTCTTGGAAATTTAGTTTGAGTCGGTAGAGCCATCCATTCCATTACTTGGACTGGATTGCTCGGTAGATTTAGGAATCCATTTTTGTCTCACCTGTTTCCTGACCTTAGTTGCTTCATTCTTCTTTCCATCTTCAACTTCACTAGCATTCATGCAGTTTCTGGCTATGTGACTGAGTTTAGTGCATTTGAAGCATCTTACGGTAGTATCTCTTTTCCTTAGATGATGTTTTATGCAATTCATGCCAATGTGTCCATATTCTCCACAGTAATGACATCTACACCAGGTGTTGTAGTCCCATCCAAACATTGCTTTCATAATTTGTTCTTCTGGATTAAATGTTTTGGATCTGCACTCGGATGCCTTGTGACCTTGTTTGTTGCATTTGTGACAATTACCTCTGAATCTTGGTTTTTCCCTGCATTCATTTGCTTTGTGACCATGTTGATTGCAGTTGTAACATTTTCCATTGAATTCTGCTTTTTCATTATTCCAACATTTATTTGAAGTATGTCCTATTTTACCACAATGATTATAAGTAGGTTTTTGATTTCTTTGAGTACCTTGCTTAGAGGATTCGCCTTCTCCTTTGTATCCAAGTCCTGCTTTTCCTTTTTGCCTATGAAGATTTCGCTCATACAGCTGATTCAAGTCTTCTTGACTTTTCAGCATTCCTTCATTGATTTGTTTTTCAGCGTTTAGGTCATCCACCAATCTTAGATTGATTTCCTTTTCAGATCTTAGTTCTTCTCTTGTGCTTTCTATTTCTGATCTTAGATTCAGAATTTCCTCATTTGTATGAGAGATCTGATCAATTAGGTTTTCTAGCTGAAGGGTTTTATTTTGGACTTCAATGTTCCTTCCATCTAATTCATCTTTTAACTTGTTTCTTTGTTCCAAGATCTCACAGAATCTTGTAGAGTAGCTCTTGTTCTCTTTTTAATTTTCTCACTTCTTCCTGCAGAGACCCATTCTTTTCTAGGAGTTCTTTGACAGCATTGTTTGCTTCATCTGAGTTATTTGAGGGAAAAAGATCTTCAATCTTTTCTTCAATGTAATTTTGATCATTCATCTGATTTGCAAGTTCCTTCCTTCTTCTTAGGGATTGGGAAAGATGTTCTTTTGCTTCTTTGAGTTTAGCTATGGCCATTTCCAGATCTAGTTTTTCATTTTCAATCACCTTGTTCAGTTTGAATACCTCCATTGTCCTGGATCTTTGCTCAAGCTAGTTAAGCTTTATCTTGAGAACCAATTCTGCTCTGATACCAATTGTTGGAAATATTCAGGAATTAACCGAGTTACTGAGAGGGGAGGGGTGAATCAGTAACTCGGTTGATTCCTGAATATTTCCAACACAATATAGAAGGGCTCTAAAGGATAACCCAAAGTACGAGCATCCTCCTATGATTCCACAGATGGACTGGAATGAAATAATGGAAGATGCAAAAGAGAAAAGGCTAAAGGGTAGTAGAATTCAACCAGAAGATAGCAAAAGAAGGTATTTCGTGATAGCATTAAGTAGAATGTAATCATGCACTAATTAGTGATCTTTGTAAATCTATAATCTAACATGTTTAAAAATTTTCATAGACTATAAGACACGTCAAAAGCCACACAAGTGAGATTAACAAAGGTTGGCCAACACAAACTTGGCTATGGTGGCTATATGAAACTTCACTCTTGACTTCTAAGTAGCAGCATTGGAATTTCATATCAAATTTTTATATATAAGGTTGCCAACAATTCTATTTAATCAAATCATACATGTAAAAGTGATGATATTAAATAAAAAATACAGGGCACGTAATTCAATGTAGAGCCCACGGATGAAGACAAGAGAATAGCCTTGAAGGAAAGCTATGAAGTCATGGTTGCATGCCTATGCCAAGAATCTGAAAGCCACAACAAATAATCTGCTACTCCAGATGAGACACAAGTAAACTAGTCAAATGAAAAGTAAATCAAATTGAATAGTTAATTTCGAACATAAATTGACTATTTCATGATAACAATGTGCATGACATTTCACTACAACCTTCAAATCCTATCACAGAACCTAGGTGTGATGAAGGCCATGATGTGCATCATAGTGTTGGAGGTATTAATTTTCTATTCAAAATAAATTACGTAATTATTAATAGAATTTAACATCTTTAATTGCAATTGGTCGTGTAACCTTTTTTTGAACATTTAAGAGCATGTTGAGCATGTTGAGGTGGTGGAAGATCAAAATCATATTGTACATGATGATGTGGCATTGCCAGGTAAATAAAAATACATGTTATGCTCTACTGGTTAATGAAATACATGTAACAGTAAAAAAAAGTATGTGAATTTAACCCATTTACTTGTTATTGCAGCAGACCCCCCTTTAGTGCAGCAGTGTCGTCCTCCTCAAGACATGAGAAAGCATAATAATTTGAGATAACAACCACAAGATGAAGATAATATTGATGCTCCTCTTAGCCTTTACCTAAATAATAAATCTAAGAAAACCCCAAAAAATAAATGATTTCTTAAAAATGCTCTTTGATAAAACTTGTTTGATTAACTTTGTTGGATAATGAAAGAATGTTGTTTTAAGTAATTATCTATGAATGTTGTGTATTAATATTGAATTATATGTCATGTTAATGAATATTGTTATGTATTAATGAATTCTTGATTAGTGTTGTGTATTAATGAATGTTATATCATATTAATGAATGTTATGTGATTGTATTGATTGAATGTTATAGTTCATAAATGGATGAATGAAGCATGTAATTAGATGTTAATGGGGAATTTAGATTGATGTTATGGGTAGAGGGGTGAGGCTAGATGAACTTCCACCTTCACATGGTTGGCCTTGTTAAGTAGAGAATATTAAAGTATTCTCCAAACCAAGTGAAGCTCAAACTAACATACCTTCTTTATTTAATCAATTTCATTCATTCTAGGTCTTTACTCATAAGTGCATTTTGAATGTGTCATTATCAGGAAACTATCAAATTATAAACTAGAAGGGTCAATAGTCAACTTCTCATTGTCATTGTCTGGCATGATGCGGCTTCATTTTGTGTAACTATTCTTGTATTGAATGCATCAACCTCTCTTGGCCTAATGTGGATTATTTCATTGGTTTGTGTTTTTGAGTAGGTGAAGTGTTAAATTAGTTCCTATCTTATATTCTTAATTGGTTCAAACTGTAGAAGGTTCTGAAAGATATACTCAACATAGAATTGACTGCTAGTCTAGGCAATTGAACACACTGAGTCTTTGGCTTGAGAGAAAGAGTTGGGTAATGTTGTTTTTGGAGACTTGTGTAATTGTCCTCAATGGCCTCTTTTTCTTTAATAGGTTATTATAGAAAATGTCTTCGATGAAGGAATTGATGTACGACATGTAAACCAAAATCCATGCTTAATGCCATTTTGTGTAGTTCCTGAGTCATGTTGTTTTGAGCTATGCTGAATGAAAGGGATTTATTTGTAGCTATTCTATTTCTAGCATCATGCATCAATCTATAAAATGGGGCACACTGGAAGAAAGCCATAATTTACAAAGACTACAACTGCTCAGATATTAGTTGGATCTATAAGTAGCATAGACATTCTATAGGTAATAGCCTAATACACCCACATGAATAAATTTACTTAGAATTTACTTAAGAAAATAGTCCTTATGTGTTCAAAAATCAGTTGTTTTAGTGCTGTAATTGTAGATGATTGTATGCATGAGTTCAATGACAAGAACTGAACATTAAGAAATAGAGCAATAACACAAGATAATACTACATAGAAGCATGATGTGGTGAAAACTCTTTCACAACAAGGTTGTACCTTCCCTTGACACTATCTCCTTGTGAAATTACAAGCTTACTTCCCTTCCTAGCCCTTCAAGGACACCAATCAACAATAACAACATTGTAATACTTATATAACAACTCTGCAACCTGGGGAGTTAACACTCTCTACTGCACTCAACTCACTAACAGTCCTTGCCACTACCAAACCTATTACATATACAAGAAGTACACAAAAGTCAACAAAGACAACATGCATAAAACTAAAATGCTAAGAGCCTTTGCAAACACTGAATTCCAAATACTTCAGTCCTTTAGAATATTGTGGTGTCTGCTGTTTGGCTCTTTACTGGACTTTTTTGAGCCTGATCAAACCATTCAAGTCTCCTCTTCTGTCGAGGGTGTTTTAAACATTGTTAAATATGTTTGATAAGTTAACTGTTCAACAAAAATCAAATTCCTCAGCTATATCTAGTAGATGTTGTGAGGGTTGTATTCTTCTTGCAATATCTTAGGATTGGGTTTACATTTTTGTTGTCAACATGCCATATTTTTATTTATTTCTTTTTGTTGTGGGCAGTTCTTTTGGTATCTCCTCATATTGCTAAATTTTGTTGGTTGTACTTTCTAAATACAGAACTATTTTGTACACACTAGTTGAAATTCATATATTCATTGTGTTGATTTTGCTACACCCTTCATGACTGTAATGTTTAAGTTAAGTATTGATGCAATTTTCTAAAGTAGCAAGTTCTGTTGTCATTGTTATTTTTATAGTGGTTCTGAGGAGATCAAGAATCATCAAGGAAATATATTGAAGTGGAAAGAAAAAGTTTCTGAGAGGTTACAAATATTGAGTCATCAATCGGGTATACTTTCTTTTAAGTAATCACTACATAAATGATTATGTTTTCCTGAATTTTTAAAATAAGTCATAATTATTCAGTATCATATTCTTAGCTGCAAGTTGCAGGTCTTCATACCATAAATTTTAGAGTTCAACTCTTACATGGACAAAGTTGTAGGTTATATTGAACCATCTGTTATCTTTTTTGACTCTTTAGTTGTCAGAAAGATTAAATTCACATCTTAGTTGTCATTATGTTTGGGACATAAAGCTTTATTTAACTAAATTTAATTAATTAATATTGAGATAAAAAATCTACAAATAAAGCCTAGACTGGCGAATGCATAGAAAACTATCATATGAAGAACTACTGAAATGGCGGTATCAAAGTTCCTTACAAGCAATCCACATATCAAAATCTAGTTGTAGGATTGATAAAAAAAGACAAGATAAAAAGTTTGATAGACCAATACAAGACACCCACCAAAATATAGACCATCAATTTATAGAACCCTTGCAAGATATCCCAAGGAACGAAAGGTAGTGAAAACCAGATAGATAGAAAAAAAAACATAACCATATGCTGCCTCACATGTTTGAGGTAAGCCAAACTTGGTCCAATTCTCTTAACAATGGTAAATATCCATCTAAGTGCAACAACCTTCAAAGATTTGCAGCGGTAAAGAGAATCCCCATATTTTATCAGCCTAACATAGTCTTTGGCCACTTTGGCAATGAGATTGCGAGCAATATTGATCTAGCCAAGGGCCAACTTGTAGTGATCTTTATCATATAAAACATTTAGTAGATCTCCATAAAATGGATGCACATCATCTTGGCGGGGGAAATCATCTTGGAAGATCTCCATAGAATGGATGCACACCATACCTATCAGTTGAACTAGACTTTCTTTGTTGTAGAATTGATTTAGTATATAATATTTTCCAGCAGGATTTTTTTTTTAAAAGCAAGGTTTTTTTAGCATTATCTACCACATGAGAAAAAGTTTCCATAGCTAAATTTACTTGCCACAGTTAATATTGCTCTAAATACTTACAAGTTAGTAAGTCCTCGGCTAAAGGGCCGATAAACTAAATAAAATTTCAAACACATGAATAGATAAAACTCATACAAGAAAAAGCTGGAGCCAAATTGAATAGCATTGGCTATTTGTCAGCGGAAGGTCCTTGCTAGAACAAACACATTTTTTAGTTCATTAAGATGACAATTGTGTACTAAGTTTCCTAACTATATAAGTCATCGTCATCTTTATTATCTGATGTAGAAAATACATCTGAAGAACCAGAAGAAGCACCAGCGAGTCTATCTAGAAATCAAAATTTAGAACCAAAGCCTCGAGATTGTTGTAGTGTTTGTACAAAGGCTTGATACTTCCGAATATCAACATCACTGACACTTCTTTGGGCATATTTCATTGACTCCTCAAAAAGAGCTTGCTAATTTGGATGTGATGTAGTCTAATGTCATATTGTAAGGAGTTAATGACTTAATACCCATGGACATAAAAATGTAAATTTATTATGATTGTAAATATTTACTAAATTGGTGGTGTTATTGAAAATAATGGCTCTGATCTCTATATTTACATGTGAAAGGGAGTTGATGAAATATGTTTTCTCTATTGTGGAATGTAAAGGCTAAGTGGCTTGGTACAAAGTTATTAGTATGGTTTATTGGGCTAGATTGATTATCTTTTTAATTTTAACTTATCTAGTCCTCCTCTAGTTTCTACGCAACATAGATGGTGATAGGAATATGATTAAACCAACCTCATATCAAAAGTGACAAGACAACCCCTCAGTTTATGATGACCTATAGGTAGGTAGCTTAACTCCTTATATTATGAAGCTCCATGGGTTTGACCCATAGGTTACTAGTGCCTTTTATCAAGGATGGGAGGATAGTATCTTGAAGCTTTATGGGATTAAAATTTCTATCACTGATGCCCTTATTGAATAGATCTATGGAATGTAGGTTGAGGGAAATAATTTTAATAGAGACTATAAATCCTCTAATGAAGCTATGAGAATTTTTTCAAGGACCATGAATGGAGAAGGTGAAGAGAACCATCGATAGGGGATATGGTTAAGCTACTATCAAACTAATCTAGCCTAGAGTTAAAGAGGTCATAATGAGGCATCTAACTCTTGATGTTTTATTTGACAGTCTTTTTAGTTACTGTTTTATGATACTAAACCACTTTTTCCATGAAAAATGCATATCTCTAATCTTTTACCCATTCTTCCCTCTCTGTCATAGTATAAATTATGATCATAAAAACCCTTTTGTGCCAATCCACCTTGAGGACCTTATCCTCTTCATAATGGAGAATGAAAAGCCTATCTCTATTCAAAAGAGGTATATATATATATATATAGACACACACACACACACACACACACCCTTTAGGCTATTGATGATGTTTAAAGAACTGAAGTGCTCCCTATGGCTATGACAAGGTTATCCCATAAGTTTGGAAATGAACATAGAAAGATTTGACACCTTTCGTCTTCATCCATTGAAACCCCAATAGAGGTCAATTGAGTCACCAACATATTAAAGATTTTGAAATGCTCATAAATTTTTTCACCTTCTTCCATTCTTAAGGAATCCAATTTATTCATTAAGAAGATCTTATTCACAAGTAATTTTTCTTGATAGATCTCACTTAGCTTCTTCCAAAGATTCTTTGTAGTAGAATCTTCAAGGACATTAATCAAAATTGAGTCTACAAGACACAATCTTATAAGACCTTTATCTTTTCTATCCATTACATCATATTGTGCAGCTAAAACTAGATCTGTGGGCCTCAACTTATTCTCATCCACCGCATCCCATAGATCCCAAATAATCATCAAATCTTCCATCTTCAATTTCCACATCTCAAATTCCATGCCAGAAAAATTCTCTACATCAATCCTCCCCTACATGACTACCATCTTTACGATCCTGCAATATAGAAAATGAAATACTCTACACAAGCACCCATTCAAACCTTGATTAGCTCAAAAAACCCCATACCCAACAAATAGAACCAAAACTAGCCATGATCTTATACCACTTGTAAGGAAGAAAAGATATGTAGGATCACTTCCTACACTAATCTTGAGAGGATGACTATGCAAATTTGAACTTAACTAATTACATGAATATCAAGAAATATCTACAAGAGCATGAATAAAATATTGAGCATATAACACAATGATTATCGTGAGGAAAACCCTTATGGGAGAAAAATACCACACTCTAAAACTTGCATAATGTATTACCAAATCAACAAATAATTACAATACACTTGCAATGCAAGTTCTTACAAGAGCATCACCTCAACTCAAGCTTGGAGAGACATCACTAGCATTCTTCTAGCACCCAGCCTTGCAAACAAAACTCCATGATCAAAATCCTCCACAAGCCCTCATTATATAGGCATTTCACAACCTGGAAACCACTTGTGATTTTACAATACCATGGGAAAAACCACCATGCCACATGTGGCCCAATCTTGACATTTATATTTCCAAGATAGAAAAGAACTAGGTTAAAATAGTATTCTCGTCTAAAACTTTGTCCCCTAGTTTAGACCCTCATAAAAGTCATAAATGAGTCATCTATGCTCTACAAATGGCCCTCCTATATTCTACTATAGACATGACTTCTCTTAAAAACTCATACACCTTTTTCCAATGCAAAAAACAAGTGGAAAACTACCAACAACTTTTATTGGAATTATTTAGAAAAAGATTCAAGGTTGAGACACATTTTTCTCAACAGATTTCTCTCTTCACTCTCAACCAACATATCAAATGAAAGTACAACCCTCGGTGGGTCTGCAGACAGAGGCTCAAAACTAGAATTCTTAATCTTGAATCTTTGTTTTTTCTCTCTAACACAACTTTATTTCTAGCTTTCTTAATGTAGGAGGAGGGAATTTCTCTTTGTAACCACTAACCGAGTGGGACAAACTAAGGCTTTTTCTTCTTTCTGTTAGTCAAAATTTTTAAGGATTCTCCCACTTACATTTTTCCCTATTTATATAAAACTAGGGTTATACAAATTTGACACATAACCATCAGAGGAAAGGTAATTAGAATTGTCATTATCCATTTCAAAACCATGTGGCATATTTGGAGTTGATTTGTTCCATTTTAGGTTCTTCAATTTTCCAATATGAAACCAAGCTTCTGAATATAAAGGAGCATCTTCTAGACTAATTGAGAATTCAATGTAACAGAAATGTACATTTTGTACAAAATCAATATTGTTTTCAGGGAGTCAAACTTCTTTTGAATAGAGATAGCATTTTCATTCTCCATTATGAAGAGGATAAGGCTCTCATGGAGAATTGGCACAAAAGGGTTTTTATGATGATAATTTAAACTATGACAGAGAGACAGGAATGGGTAAAAGAGTAGAGATATGCATTTGTCATTGAAAAATTGGTTCAATATCATAAAACGGTAACTAAAAAGACTATAAAAGAAAATATCAAGAGTTAGATGCCTCATCATCACCTCTTCTACTTTAGCCTAGAGTTGTTTTATAGTAGCCTAATCATATCCCCTATTGATGGTTCTCTTCACCTTCTCCCATTAACGGTCCTTGAGAAAAATGTTCACAACTTCATTAGAGGATTTATGGTCTCTAAAAAATTTATTTCCCTCCACCAACATGCCATAGATTTACAAAATAAGTTCCTCAGTGATAGAAATTTCAATCCCATAAAGATTCAAGATAATATCCTCCCATCCTTCAAAAAAGGCAATAGTAACCTATGGGTCAAACACATGGAGCTTCATAATATAAGGAGTTAAAATTCGCCTTCCGATAGGTCATGATAAATCGAGGGATTGTCCTAACACTTTTGATAATGAGGTGGGTTTAATCCTATTCCTATCCTTGTCCATGTTACATAGAAACTAGAAGAGGATATAAGCTAAAATAAAAAACATAATCAAACTAGCCCAATAAACCATACAAATAACTTTGTACCAAGCCACTCAACCTTATATGCCATAATGGAGAAAGCATATCTCATCAACTCCCTTTCACACAAATATAGAGCGCAGAGCCATTATTTTCAATAACACCACCAATTTAGTAAACATGTACAATCATCATCAATTTACATTTTTATTTCCATGGGGATTAAGTTATTAACTCCTCACCATATGACATTAGACTTCCTAATACCCACATTAGCAAGGATATATATATATATATATATATATATATATATATATATATATATATATATATATATATATATATATATATATATATATATACATAATATATATATATATATATATATATATATGTATATATATATGTATATATATATATATATGTATATATATATGTATATATATATGTATATATATATGTATATATGTCTATATATATATATGTATATATATATATATATATATATATATGTATATATATATTATATGTATATGTCTATATATATATATATATGTATATATATATATATATGTATATATATATATATATATATATATGTATATATATATATATATATGTATAGATATATATATCTGTATAGATATATATATCTGTATCTATATATATACATATATATATATACATATATATGTATATATATGTATATGTATATATATGTATATATATATATATATATGTATATGTTTATTTCCATGGGGATTAAGTTATTAACTCCTCACCATATGACATTAGACTTCCTAATACCCACATTAGCAAGGATATAATATATATATATATATATATATATATATATATATATATATATATATATATATATGTATATATATATATATGTATATGTACATATATATGTATATGTACATATATATGTATATGTACATATATATGTATATGTATATATATAGATATGTATACATACATATATATATACATATACAAATATATGTACATATACATATATATATATATACATATATATATATACATATATATATATATACATACATATATATATACATATATATATATACATATATATATATACATATATATATATACATATATATATATCTATGTATATATATATATATATATATATATATATATATATATGTATGTATATATATATATATATATATATATATATATATGTATGTATATATATATATATATATATATATATATATATATGTATGTATATATATATATATATATATATATTTTATATATATATACATACATATATATATATATATATATATATATATATATATATATATATATATATGTGTGTGATGAAGGTGCTCCCCTTAATACCACAAACACATAACAGAAATAGAGAAACAACAACAATAATATGCAAGAACAGAAAATTGGCTTCTTATTATCTCCACAAATGTGGAATTACAAACTTTCAGAATTACAATATGCAAAGCCACATGGGCATTCCTTACAATATTCTGTAGGACAAAGCCTCGAATCAATACCCAGATCTACTACCTAGAATTATTCCGAACTGCCTAAGACAATAATACAGCCTTCCTTATATAGGCAATTATCCACCGCCTGGGAAGGTTCCAGAATTTTAGCCAATAAGGCCGACCAAACTTAGAATTATTTTATTTTACATTTTATTACATCATAGTCGGCTCAAGATAACCTTTGAAACCCGAACAGAAATTTTGAAGAAATTATTTTCTGCCATTTCAGGTGGTCCAACTTCCGAAGACCATAAGTCATCACCAGTTGACTCGATCAGCTATTATAACCCCATTTCGAAAACGCCATGAAGCGCTCTATAGGCTTGACTGGCGCAAGCGCTTGTCACCCAAATTTTTGACCTCATCCGGGGCCTCTAAAGCCTTCAAAACTGAGTTCAAAGTTTCTGTACCCTGCTGCCAATACCAAAAATCTTCAATATCTTCCAATATACACTTGATCTAGCAATGAAACTTTACTGGCAGGCTTATATGACCAAATGAACCTCCAAGAAAGAAATCAGATCATTCTGAGCACATACGAAAACTTACCAAAAATAGTAACTTTCTATAAATAGCAGCTCTACACAAAATAGCCCTTATTGAATATAAAAATAGAAATATTTTTGGGTGATGCAAGATTGCTCTTACACCCAGGATGCTCCCTGCATCAGACACCCAGGGTAATTTGAGAAGTGACCCTGTCACGACTCAGGTGTGCAGAGGAAAACCAAGATGGCTAACCTCCTCCTTTGTCAGCCATGATGAATCTTCAACAGGTCATCCTTTCCACTTGACCAGATATTCTTCATATGTCCTATTCCTTGTGCTTCTACCAACACGACTGTCCAGTATATCTTCGATCTCCTTAGTGTCCTGAACTAGTTGCTGGAATACTCCACTATGCTACTGTGATCTCATCTTCAACACCTCCTTCATGATACTCTGTCAAATCTGAAATGTTAAACACTGGTGAAATATTCAGCTCAGTGGGCAATTCTACCTCATATGCATTTCCTGAATCATGTTTCTTCAGTATCTTACATGGCCCAAACTTCTTCATTTTCAACTTGTTATATGTACCAACTGGAAACCACTCCTTCCGCAAATGAACCATGACTTCATCACCAACCTGAAATTTCTTCTACCTCCTTTTCTCATCTGCCTTAGCCTTATATTGTGCATTCATCTTGGTAATATGCTTCCTCACCTCCTCATGGATGTTCTTCAAGTGTTCTGCAAAATCCTCAGCTTCAGCACTACTTATTTCTCCTTTATCTATCTTCCTCAATTCAGATGCATTTCTTGGACTACTTCCATATACAATCTGGAATGGTGATTTACCAGTGCTCCTATTGACAGAATTATTTTATGCAAATTCTGCCTATGGTAAAATCAAATCCCATCCTGTTGGCTTATCTCCAACCAAACATCTCAGCAAATTTCCCAAACTCCTATTCACCACCTCTGTCTGTCCATCAGTCTGTGGATGATGTGATGAACTGAACTTCAAATCTGTCTTCAACTTCTTCCACAATGTACGCCAGAAATATCCAACAAACTTAGTGTCCCGATCTGAAACTATGGTCTTTGGCAAACCATGAAGTCTCACTACTTCTCTGAAAAACAATTCTGCTACATGAATAGCATCATTAGTCTTCTTGCAAGGAATAAAATGTGCCATCTTTGAAAATCTGTCAACTACCACAAAAATTGAATCGTGTCCCCGCTGTGTCCTCGGTAAACCAAGAACAAAGTCCATGCTGATATCCTCCCAAGGCTTCTCTGGTACAGGTAATGGCTGATACAACCCTGTATTCTGCTTCACTCCTTTCGCCATCTGACATACTCTGCAACTCAGTACAAACTTCTTCACATCTTGCTGCAACTGTGGCCAATAATAATTCTCACTAACCAAAGAAAGGGTTTTATCACGACCAAAATGTCCAGCCAATCCTCCACTATGCTTCTCCTTGATGAGATTCTCCCTCATAGAACTTCATGGAATGCACAATTGACTCCCTTTAAATAGCATATCATCCTGGATGATGAAATCCAACCATTTCATCCTGTCTAGAGTAACAGTTCTGTACAAGCTTCCAAGCTTCACTAAAATTAGGATCCTCTGGATACAAATTCCTTGAGTTCCTTGAACCCAACCACTTCAATCTGCATTTCTGTCAGCAATAGTTGCCTTCTGCTAAGAGCATCTCCAACCTATTAGGACTTTCCACTCCTGTGTTTCAAAACAAATGCATAACTCTGCAAAAACTCAACCCATTTCAAATGCCTTTGATTCAATTTTCCTTGACTATTCAAATATTGCAAAGCTTGATGATCAGTATACAAAACAAACTCCTTAGGAAGCAGATAATGTCTCCACTTCTTTAATGCCTGAACTATAGCATAAATTCTTGATCATAAACAGAATATTTTATCTTTGCATCATTTAACTTCTCACTGAAATAAGCAACAGGTTTACCTTCTTGGCTCATAACAGCTCCTATTGCAGTACCACTAGCATCACAATCTACTTGAAACACCTTATTGAAATCTGGAAGTGCTAAAATAGGTTGTTCTGTAACTTTCTATTTCAACAATTGAAAACTCTTTTTCTGCCCCATTAGTCCACTTAAACTCTTTTCTATCCCCTCTCATTGTTTCAGTCAAGGGTCCACAAATACTACTAAAATTTCTGATAAACTTACTGTAAAAGCTAGCTAGACCATGAAAAGATCTTACTTCAGTAGCACTCTTTGGTGTAGACCATTCAAGGATAGCCTGTACCTTCTCTGGGTCCATTTTTAGACCTTCTCCTAAAACTACAAACCCCAAATACACCAACTCTTTCTTCACAAAAACTGCACTTCTTCAAATTAATCAGCAATTTTTCTTCTCTCAACTTCTCAAACACCATACGAATATGCATCATATGTTCCTCCAATGTCTTGCTAAAGATCAAAATATCATCTAGATAAACAATGACAAATTTATCCAGAAATTCTTTCAAAACCTCGTTCATGAGCCGCATGAAAGTGCTCGGTGCATTGGTTAGCCCAAAAGGCATGACTAACCACTCATATAGTCCTTCCTTTGTCTTGAAGGTAGTCTTCCATTCATCTCCTTCTCTGATCCGAATCTGGTGATATCCACCTCTTCAGATCTATCTTTGAGAAATACACAGCTCCACTCAAACAGTCCATAATATCATCCATTCGTGGCAATGGAAACCTGTACTTGATTGTGATCTTGTTTATTGCCCTAGAATCTGTACACATCCTCCACTCTCCATTCTTCTTTGGTGCTAATACCGCTGGTACAACATAGGGACTCAGACTCTCACGGATCAATCCCTTCTGTAATAGTTCATGTACTTGTCTGTTCAACTCCTCACTTTCTGCGGGTGTCATTCTGTGTGCTACCTTATTCAGAAAACTCACTCCTGGGATCAAGTCCATTTGATGACTGATCTTTCTGACTAGTGGTAATCCATCAGGCACGTTATCGGATACAATATCCTGAAACTCATTCAACAAATCTGCAACTTCTACAGGGACATCTTCTACTTCCTCTTTACCAGCTTTTGGAATTAAAGCAAAACATACATTCTCATGCCTCATACCATCTAGAAAATTTTTCCATCAACAAAAGTTATCCTTGCATTACCACATACCTTTTCTTCAGTCTCTTTCAATGGTTTTAGCTTATGTCGCACTCCATCGTTTGTCAGGGAATAGGTATTCGCACGACCATCATGTACAGCACATCTGTCAAACTGCCATGGTCTACCCAACAACATATGACATGCATCCATAGATATGATATCACACAATACCTCATCTTGGTATCCGCCAATCTTGAACTTCACCAGGCATTGTTCATTGACCATGACCTTGTGGTCATCCTGTACCCAGGCAATCCGATATGGATGTGGGTGTTTCTGTCTCTTGAGCTTCAACTTTGTCACCATCTCTTCTGACACCAAATTGTCAGTGCTTCCACTATCAATAATCACATCACAACATTTACCTTCACACTTGCACCTGGTGCAAAATAGGCTCCTCCTTTGCTCAGGTTCATTCTCACCACTCAACAAGACTCTTCTATTAATCAACGTTTCTCCTCTTTCAGCATCTTCAGAATTTGATGATCTGGCATCTTCATCTATATGTGCAACTCTGGCCTGGCCTTCATTTCTCCTGTCTGTTCTGCCTTGGTGCTGAGGACATTCAAATGCCCTATGACCTTCTTCTCCACAGTGAAAACATGTTCCACGGAAGCCACCTCTTCCAGATCCTTGTCCTCTTCCTCTTCCTCTCTGATCTCTATTATTCTAATCCTGGAAGTGATTGGAATTATTTGCTCGCTGATTTTGACTACTACTAGCCTCATCCTTCTTTTTCGGATCCTCATTTCGGCCACCATATGACCGTCCACCAGATCGTCCACCATGACCTTTTCCAGTTTGTCTGCTCTCAAACTTCTTGTTCAGCTTTTCCTCTACTTTTAGGGAAAACTGGTATTCCTCTTCAATACTGTTCATTCGAACCAGATTCAGCTCCTCTTGAATGCTTGGCCTTAACCCATTAAGGTATCGGGCAACTTTCTCCTTATCAGCTCCTGTGTGGCCTGTTCTGATGAGAAGTCGATAGAACTCCTCTGTATACTCCTGAACAGATCTTCCTGCTTGCTTCAAACTCTGCATTTTCTTCAGTAGGTCAAGCTCATAATCAACATGAATGAACTGGTCGCTTCAATTTATCCACCATCCGATCCCATCTCGTGATTTTCTCCTTTCCCCTTCTATTTCGCTCCAACTGAATCTCTTGCCACCATATCTTCGCATGACCTTTCAGTCTGGCCTTTGCAAATTTGACCCTATCAGGATCCTCAACATCTTCATACTCAAAATATTCCTCACATTCGTTGATCCAGTCGATCAATTCCTCTGGGTTAAGATTTCTAGAAAATGTAGGAACCTCAATCTTAGGTCTTTTCCCAATCTTGGAAATCGCCCGAAAAAGTCTTTCTTCCTCCTGGTTCACAATTTCAACTTCTCCTTCTTGATATTCTTCTTCAACTTCATCCTCGCTTTCGTCTCTGACATTAAGATTCATTCCTCTACGAATCTCTTCTTGCAATGCTCGCACTTGTCTCTGCAGCTCTCTAACCTCAGGTGTTACAACACCAGCTCTTCTGCCACGTTCCCTTCGTGGAGGCATTTTTGCGATGCGCGCTGAAACCCCTAGCCACGGCCCTGGTGCAAACTGCCTCACAGTCGGCGATCTGTTTACACACTCAAGAACTCCTGCTCTAATACCACTTGATGAAGGGTGCACCCCTTAATACCACAAACACATAACAGAAATAGAGAAACAACAACAATAATATGCAAGAACATAAAATTGGCTTCTTATTATCTCCACAAATGTGGAATTACAAACTTTTAGATTTACAATATGCAAAGCCACATGGGCATTCTTTACAATATTCTTTAGGACAAAGCCTCGAATCAATACGTAGATCTACTACCTAGAATTATTTCGAACTGCCTAAGACAATAATACAGTCTTCCTTATATAGGCAATTATCCACCGCCTGGGAAGGTTCCAGAATTTTCGCCAATAAGGCTGACCAAACATAGAATTATTTTATTTTACATTTTATTACATCATAGTCGGCTCAAGATAACCTTTGAAACCCGAACAAAAATTTTGAAGAAAATTATTTTCTGCCATTTCAGGTGGTCCAACTTCCGAAGACCATAAGTCATCACCAGTTGACCCGATCGGCTATTATAACCCCATTTCGGAAACGCCACGAAGCGCTCTACAGGCTTGACCAACACAAGCGCTCATCACCCAAATTTTCAACCTCATCCGGGGCCTCTAAAGCCTTCAAAACTGAGTTCAAAATTTCTGTACCCTGCTGCCAATACCGAAAATCTTCAATATCTTCCAATATACACTTGATCTGGCAATGAAACTTTACTGGCAGGCTAATATGACCAATATGAACCTCCAAGAAAGAAATCAGATCATCCTGAGCACATACGAAACTTACCAAAAATAGTAACTTTCCATAAATAGCAGCTCTACACAAAATAGCCCTTATTGAATATAAAAACAGAAATATTTTTAGGTGATACAAGATTGCTCTTACACCCAGGATGCTCCTGCATCAATATGTATATATATATATGTATATGTATGTATATGTATCTATATGTATATATATGTATATGTATATATATGTGTATATATGTGTATCTATATATATATATATGTATATATATATATATAAATATGTATATATCTATATATATATATATGTGTATATATGTATATGTGTATATAAGTATATGTATACATATATACATATATATATACATATATAAATATATATATACATATATATATATATATATATATAGATATACATATATATAGATATACATATATATATAGATATACATATATATATATACATATATATATATATATATACATATATATACATATATACACATATATATATACATATATACACATATATATATACATATATATATATATATATATACATACATATATATACACATATATATATATATATATATATATATATATATATATATATACATATATATATATATATACATATATATACATATATATATATTATATATACACATATATATATATATATATATATATATATATATATATATATATATATATATATATATATATATATATATATATATATATATATATGTCTATACATATATGTTGGCATTAAGCAGAATTGCCACTAGTGACAACACTTATTTGCATTCTGGATATAAACCGAGCAGACAAGTGCAAACCGAGCAGACAGTGCAAACCGAGCAGACAGTGCAAACCGAGCAGACAGTACAAACCGAGCAAACAGTGCGAACCGAGCAGACAGTGCAAACCGAGCAGACAGTGCAAACTGAGCAGACAGTGCAAACTGAGCAAACAGTGGAAACCGAGCAAGTTAGTACAAACCGATCAGGACAATGTAAACCGAGTAACATCTTGTCTACCGAGTCACCAGTACTTACCGAGTTCAAAACCTACCGAGTGATCAGTATGAACTGTGCCTTCACTTCTACCGAGTGCATGACGATGCCGAGTAATACAGTGGACGCCGAGTATCAGAAAGTCACCGAGTCAGTTTGAAGGAACCGAGTAACCATATTTGGGCCGACTTAGTAGCACTTATGTTTATTTGTCAGCCGACTGTGTAATTGTAATTGTAATTAATTTTTTAAGACCTGTATATAAACAATGTTGTAAAAAGATGAAATGTATCAAGGAGAATATATGTAAAAGAAAAAGAAAGGCAGAAATAAGAGAATTGCAGAAGGCTTCAGAAGTATAAGGTACAGCAAAGACAAATTCATCACAGAAGGTGATCAGTACATTAGAGAATCTCAATCAGCAATCCAGTTGCAAAGCAGAGATCTACTGTTTCATTCTAACAAGTGAATCAGTACTAAATCCTTTAACCGGGTAGACTTAACAGTCTTTGTATAAATCTCTTTACCGAGTGCATACTTCACTGTATGTTTGTAAATCCTTTAACAAGGTGGATTTAGCAATCCTTATTGCTCCTAACAGGGAAGATCATCAGAAGTGATCAAATTGTAAGCCTTAACCGGCCAACTTTATTCTGCAGTATTAAAGCTTTGTGGGTTTCATCCCCACCCCAGTTTTACTTTCTTTTGGAAGGTTTCTGGGTAACCAAATCTATGTGTCATTATTGTGAATGCTTTCAAGTTTCATGCTTTCTGTATGCAAAGGTTAAAAAGTAAAATACATGTTAAAATTAGAAGAAAAATGGAGTTACTGATTCACCCCTCCCCTCTCAGTAACTCGGTTAATTCTGAATATTTCCAACAATTGGTATCAGAGCTGCATTGGTTCTCAAGACAAAGCTTAACTAGCTTGAGCAAAGATCCAGGACAATGGAGGTATTCAAACTGAACAAGGTGATTGAAAATGAAAAACTAGATCTGGAAATGGCCATAGCTAACTCAAAGAAGCAAAAGAACATCTTTCCCAATCCCTAAAGAGAAGGAAGGAACTTGCAAATCAGATGAATGATCAGAATTACATTGAAGAAAAGATTGAAGATCTTCTTCCCTCAAATAACTCAGATGAAGCAAACAATGCTATCAAAGAACTCCTAGAAAAGAATGGGTCTCTGCAGGAAGAAGTGAAAAAATTGAAAATAGAACAAGGACTACACCTCTACAAGATTCTGTGAGATCTTGGAACAAAGAAACAAGTTGAAAGATGAATTAGATGAAAGAAACATTGAAGTCCAAAACAAAACCCTTCAGCTAGAAAATCTAATTGATCAGATCTCTCATGCAAATGAAGAAATAGAAAACACAAAGAGAAGAACTAAGATCTGAAAAGGAAACCAATCTAAGATTGATGGATGACCTAAACGCTGAAAAAACAAATCAATGAAGGAATGCTGAAAAGTCAAGAAGACTTGAATCAGCTGTATGAACGAAATCTTCATAGGCAAAAAGGAAAAGCAGGACTTGGATACAAAGAAGAAGGCGAATCCTCTAAGCAAGGTACTCAAAGAAATCAAAAACCTACTTGTAATCATTGTGGTAAAATAGGACATACTTCAAATAAATGTTGGAACAATGAAAAAGCAGAATTTAATGGAAAATGTTATAGCTGCAATCAACCTGGTCATAAAGCAAATGAATGCAGGGAAAAACTTAGATTCAGAGGTAATTGTCACAAGTGCAACAAACAAGGTCACAAGGCATCCGAGTGCAGATCCAAGATATTTAATTCCAGCAGAACAAATTGTGAAAG
>BSBK01005619.1:0-84544 GCA_027943335.1 Chamaecyparis obtusa | reverse complement strand
AATATATATAGGTATATCTATTATATATATATGTTATACTATATGATGTATACTATATATATACATACAGTATATATATATATATATATATATAGTATGTATATATATATACATATATATATACATATATATATAAATAGATATACATATATATATATATATATATATATATATATATATATATATATATATATATGTATATACATATATATATAGATAGATAGATATATATATATATATATATATATATATATATATATATATATATATATATATATATATATATATATATATATATATAGATATATACATACATACATACATACATACATACATACATACATACATACATATATATATATATATATATATATATATATATATGTATGTATATGTATAGGTATAGGTATAGGTATACATACACACATACGTATATATATGTATGTATATATATGTGTATATATATATACATACATATACATATACATATATATATATATATATATATATATATATATATATATATATATATATATATATATATATATATATATATATATATGACAATCACATTTAAGATTGTTGAACACTATAGTCTTTCAAATCTGTGAGCACAATGGCCTAGCATAGGTAGGTACAAGTCTGTGATCACAACAACCCAATGAAAATTTGAACCTTGATGACAACCCCACCAATGAAGTGTTTTGAACCTTGCTTTAAATAGGTCACCCCAAATTCAATATTTTTCAAACTTTAATTTATATTATTTAAATTTTTGAATTTTAATTTAAGTTTTAAATCTATTTTCAATATATATGTCTTTTTTATGAAAACACTAATAATAAAAACTTATTATAATTACCTTACCTTATAATAATTTGTCTTATTCAAATTATAACATTTCTATTCTCATAAATACAAAAATAAATTTTACCTTTTTATTTAACTATTCATTAACTTAATATCTTTACTATTTGTTATTGAATTCTCGAAGACTATATATATATATATATATATATATATATATATATATATATATATATATATATATATATATATATATATATATATATATATATATATATATATATATATATATATATATATATCAGTAAAAGGCCTAGGCCAAGAATTTTATTAACATAGAAAAGATATAATACAGAGCTCCATTCTGTGCGGGCACTGGTAGGAAAGAATGGAGAAGAAAACCTCCAGTCTAGCCTGGGACCTAAGTCCGGAGATTTAATTACAAACAATATTATGAGGGCATACCCTCATTTTCAATGGTTGCTAGACATGCAACCTCCTGATAAAAAATTTGATATTTGATTCTTGTGAAAGCCAGTGAGGTTGATGTAACTCTGAAGTACTAGTATGAAGTATTCGAAACCTCTTAATTTCCTGTCTCAGTTGTCCTATATATAGAAAAACTACACAAAAAATACTAGATGCAACATCTATAAAAAGCTTACAATATGGTTAGTACAACATACTTATTTTAGAAATAAAATCTAATGGAATCCTTATGTTGTTGAATGTTACAGGATAAGGAAAAAAACTTGACTATGAGTTCCATAAGCCTTTAACTATCAAGAAGGAGAAACCATCTTACTCTATATTTTGAAAAAATCTTAAGGCCACTTAGTCGTGTCTAAACAAAGATTCTACTAGAATGCTATATCATTCAGGTTATACAATAATGCTACTTTAAGGTGTTCCCCTAATTAAAGGTTTATAGTATATTATAGCTTACCTGGGAGCTAACAAGCAATTAATGAAGAAAGGAGCAATTTCTGTAATTCGAAGTACTTTAAGTTTACAAACAAAAAAGAATGGGGTTCCATTAGAGTTACAAACAAAGATTACCTAATAGAGTTATAAAAAACTATGATAAACCATACAGAAATCCTAGCAATAGAGATTACAAGACTAATATATGCTCCAGCTGTTACGGGACTCAGAAAATTCCTTAAGGTAAAATGTTAGAGGGTTAGTTATAAACTAAATGCTATTGTATTCAAAGGAAAAGGGGCAAGATATGATCTTAGTTCTTAATTATCCCTCAATGTAATAAAATAGAGTATTCATGGAGACCTCTTTGAAAGTACAAACTTTCCCTCATTTAAGTTGCACCATACTATCTGTCTATTATGCAATGAGGATCAAACCACTGAATTTTACCTATCCATATTGAGTGCCCCATTTTGGCGGTAGAAAATTTTGCCAGGGATGATGCTAGCTTAGTGGTGAAGATAGGGGCATCCTAATTAAAGAGTGATAAGTACATGAGACCAAAATAGGGTGCTAGCATTAATAACATTGTTGTATCAAACCAGATGGGGGAGGTAAACAAAAGTCCTAATTTATTAAAGCACTAAAGGGATTTTTCCAAATCAGTTCATATTTTATTAGGAAAATCCTTTTATTAATGTTTTATACCTTCATCCAACCAGAGATCAATTAAATTCCCTAGTTCCAGTTCTTCAAGGTATTCCAAATTAGAAGTTCCTACTTCATCTAGATGCCAGTATGTGTAGAACCAGTCTCCCTTTTCGGGTTTAAGAATACGCAGGTGATTTATCAAAAAGAGAGTATTTCTCTTGGCTGTCTTCTACCTCTTTGTAGTCTTCTATCTCCTTAGTGTCTGTGATGGGTGAGTACAGAGAGATAGGAAAAGCATCATACTCTCTGAAGACAGTATTCTTTTTAAGGTGATGTATAGCTGATTTGAGGTTGCCCAGGAATTTTTTTAAAAAGTTTTGTGACAGAGGCTCCATAATACCTGTTCATCGATGTCTAATGAAGAAATGACTGAAAGAAAATGGGAGGTATATTGGTAAGAGTCTTGGTTTTATCAGCAGAGTTCATAAATTCCTTGCCTAGGATATGAAGGATAGCTCTAATAATGAGGGGCTGCTTATCCCTAAGCATCTTTTTGACATATTTAGGCTTGATTTTTCCTTCAAAAGCCAATTGGCCCCTGTTGCAAGTGAGTATAGTAGAGAACTCCATGTTATCCTATGCTATCGATAATGGAGACTGCAGTTGGATATGGAGCTATGAACCCAGGGTGTTAATAGGGATTGTTTAGACTGTTGGGTTCCAAGGGTTGATTAAATACCAAGTGTCTCTTAAAAAAATTGCTAAACCTTCTGATAGGGAGCTGAAGCATTACCTAAATACAGATAATACAGTGACCAATAGCAAAAAGGTTTGTTTGTATAAAAATATATATGTTTGACTAATCTTCCCTCCCGTGATCTAATATAATCTGTTTTAGGATGAAAATCTTCCTAAAAGCACCTTATTGATGGAGAAGATGGCCTTATAATCCTAATCTTTAACATAAGGACACAAAAGTTGAGTGAATACCTTGTTGCAAATTCATTATATGCATAGAGCATTCAAATCATGACCTGTCAGATTAGACATATATAGATGAGGGTAACTAGAGTATATATCTAGCAAACTACTACTTTCCTCGACACCACTATGTTGTTGTCACATTTAAACATAATAATGTTAAATATATACAGCAGGAATCAGTATATTTATTTGCAATCCTCCATAATTTGCAAGACCCTTACAACTAAGGTAAGAAATTCATAGAGAAATATTAAGTTGTTGATTAAGAACCATAGACCAGGATGTCCTACTAACCAGAGTCTCTGGAGTCCTGCAAGTTCAACTCTGGCTATGCATACACTGGGAAACTATCTATAAAGATATGCAGAGAAAGAGATACACTATTATCTATAATAGGATCTTGCAGGCAATAACAGGATTACTTAGAAACATCTCAAAGTTCACCGAGAGCCATATTCATTCTCCTACTTGATGCAAATCCTTCAAATGTAGACTGATTTTGTGGGCCACGAGATTCATAAGGGTAACCATGATTCCTACATAAAGGAGCTAAAATCTGCTAGATGAGAGATAAGTAAAGACTATACCTTTGAAATCTAATCTATTAGTTGAAATAGAAGAAGCCATGACTACTCCAGTTTTAAATATAGGATCACTTCATACTCATCGTAAGAAAAAAGGAAGAACTATAAACTATACCATATTACTATATAACCATGAGTATATAAGTAAAGTACATAGAGACATATACATAGTAAACTGTATCAACAGGGTATTATGTTCAAATCTAAAACTATAGTATCTAAGTCAGAAGTTCAGAAGCTATCTATGTATAAGTGTATACACCATCTTCCAATAGCTGATACTTGACGTTCGCTTATCAATTATTTACATCTTTCTGAACTGCACTGCACCTCCACATGGTCTCTTCTTTGACCATCACCATGATACATTCAACATCTTCAAATTCCTTCCTGGAGTGTCAGGTACACCTGGAGATTTCTGGTGCCATGATGTGAAGGTTTGATGGCTTAACTTGGTTGAGGTTACTAGGTATCTTGAAGCCTCCTTATGCTAGAAATTGAGGAGCCATTCTGTGTCCACCTCCTTGGACAAGACCTCATGAAAAAGGTAGTCCAGATTTCTTAGCATCTCTGGCCAGTGAGTATCAAACCTTCCTTCATTTTTGAAGGTTATCATAGGAATACGCTGTGCCTGGGGAATTTCATCTAGCTTGTCAATCTTAGTTTTCATCGTCACCTCAGGATATGGAATTATGAGGTGATTGTCAACACACTTAACCATGTTCTCAAACCTCCAAGATGGTCCTCAACAAAGATTTCCCTTGCCACTTGTATTATCTCTTCCTTTGTTTTTCCTGCAAAGATTGATATAGCTATGAAAAGTCCTATGATGGATCTGTTTGTTCTATATGTATGATCATTGTCGAAGTACTGGTCTCCCAAAGCTCTCTCCACAGCCCTTTTGGTTGAATCTAGCAATGGAGTCAAAACCTGGTTCCGGCGTTCCGACAGAATGGGGCCTCTAAAGGCCATCACTTTATTACCTTTGGTGTAAAATGTGAGCAGTCTCGACTCCATGGGTGGCTGGATTCGTGCCTTGGGGAAGTAATACTAGTTAACAATTTGTGTCACCTACGAATGGTATATAAAAATAAGGCCTAAACCTGAAATGATTACTGTGAGTAGTTTCCTATCTAGTTATGTATCATCATGAGCTTAGGTTGAGCTGACTTGCTAGCTAATGAGTGGTTACCGTAATAGGTAAAAACAGAGCATTCCTATTGGGAGAATGAGATAGTTTAAATTAATCATTGCTTTCAGATATGTAGAACATGATTAACTCTTTATCTTAAGAGTTGCTAGCAATCTAATAATTGTTATTCAAAATAAATGTAAATGATGGGGGAATAGGCTAAGGTAAAGTAATGATGTCATTAGATGTAGTGGCTTTCCACTATCCTGATAACCTGAGAGATCCAGCTGGGGGCTAATAATGGGTTAAGTCAGTTAATGATCGCTCTATATGTTATCATTAAGAGGATAAGGGCATTGTCCTGAAAGATAATAATGAGAACAATCTATATTCCAAAGATCTACTTAAAATTGGGAGAGGCTAAGAGCTAATACTCATATATAAGTACCAATATATGTCATCAAAATTGTCTAACAAAAAGGGAGGATTGAAAATAACCTAAAGGAAAACCTAAAGAGAAATCCACCTGAAACCAAGGGCCGAAATAAGAGAGGAATGGAGAAAAACAAGATAAGAGACGACAAGACAAACTAGCCTTAAAAAAGATAGTATTATTGACGCCCGGGGAGGATAAACTAGCCATTCAAAGGGCAAACTAAAAACTTAGTGTTTCTTAATGATAAAAGGTGTCTCTTATCATTTCATCAATGAGGATAATCCTACTAAAGCATCGCTGAGTAAAAGATATTCTATAACATTTATTTCTTAAAAGGCGGGTCATTGTAACAATGCATGCCTCTTGGATCTTTTATCATGAGATACGCCTTATACTGAGAGTTTAAAGCCATTATCTAATAAAACCAAGGAAGAGTCATAGTGGTGGGCAATTAATGATAAGTTTAAGTATGGCTCATTGCCTACTAGAAATAGTCATCATTAAAAGGTTATTCTGTGAACGATGGGATACTAATAAAACATAGGAGTCAACCTGTAGGGGTCAGAGCCTAGGAGACATCAGATGAATTAATAAGGCTAAGTGGATAGAAGGCTGAGGAGAAGGAACCTGTATAAAACTGAAGTTGGGGAGATACTCCCAAACTACAATAAGAGAAGCTAAAGAAAAGATGACTCCCTGTACTTATGAACAAAAAGATCACCTATGGCCTTGTGAAAAAGAATATAATGCTCTGTCCACTATACAGGGGATGGATACCTCTATAGGATACCTACAAATAAACAAGATAGGTATGCCCGGTCTCCAAATTATAGGAGAAAAGGAGACAAGGATTGTCTGTTTAGGACCATTTGATTATGATAAGGTCAAGTGCTGAGAAATGGATATGACCTTATCAGCTAAAACTTATATCTCTATTGATTCTATACCAACTATTATAGCTAATGTTAAGGGAGACAATAACTAATCTTAAAAATCCACTTAAAGAAATTCATACATATTTAAGAAGAAGCACCAGTGTACCCAAGAGAAGCCATTCTACAAAGGCTGGCTTCTCATACCTCAATCAAGGTCAGATTCCAATAATAATTATGCTGGCCTACTAATGGGATTACCAATTCTCATATAAACCAAGGTTCGAGCTGTCTGGAGACTCCTATCTATAGAAAGGGCTTGTGATGACCCTAACCAGGGGAGTCTCTAACCAGGGGAATATAAAGTAAAATATTAGAGTCTATAATAAAGGCCAAGAGTGACTTGTAGCAAAATATATTATATCTGTGGATGTTATAGAGTATTATTATTATTGACTTGCATATCCTTAATCCAAAGATTGGCAAAAATATATCTCAATGAGTCAAAAAAACAAATTTCTATTTAGCTAACATATATTCATACTTAGTGTAACAGACTAATTTTATTAATGTTAAGTATCTGGTTACATCATACTATAGTTCTTAGAAAAAGCTATTGTAAACCTACAGATAAAGCTACGAATGTATAATAGTATTCTAGGTAATGAGATTCATTTCTATATTATATAGTTGGATTGAAAGAGGGGGGGAGTAGATTGACTAATACTATAAACTAAATCCTATACCGTTTCACCATTAGCACCTTGATTGGCTAACTTATCTGCATTAGTATTCCCTTCTCTATAAATATGTTTAATTTTATACTGGGGAATAGTATCAAGGATTGCATTAATATCTTCGATTCTCAAATTGAGTATCCAATTAGGGGTCTTTCTTGTTCTAATAGCATTGATAACTATTTGGGAATCACCTTCAACTATTAATTTAGTAATACCGAGTTGCTTGCATAATTTAAGGCCTTCTAAAGCCGCCTTACATTCTGCCATATTGTTAGTTGTAGGATTTATGGGTCGAGCATATTTAGAGACTATTTCTCCATTCCAGTTGTGAATAACCCCTCCAATACCTGCTATTCTAGGGTTGCCTCGAGAAGCTCCATCAAAATTTAATTTATACCATCCTTCTTGAGGAGGTGTCCATTTACATGTACTTCTATCTAATTTTGATTTAGTTCCCCCTTTACCATAGAGTGGAGGGATTTCCAATTTAGACCACACGAATCTGATATTGTTGTCTCGATGTTTAAAGGAATCTTCATAACTAATCTTATCTCGAAGTTTACTATTAATTACTTCAACAATTGAAGCTTCAATTTTGTTAACGACTGATTTCCATTCCAATTTTTGATTTGTAAAAATTCTTCAATTTCGTTCTTTCCAAATTTCCCATACAAGAATAGAAGGGGAGATTATCCATATATCATGGTACAAACTATCTTTGTTAAGGGCTGGCCATGCTTTAAGGTGATCTACCAAATCACAAGGCATGGCTGAGTTCCAATTTAGGCAATATCGTAACCATTCCCAACATTTTTGAGCATAGGTGCAATTTAAGAGCAAATGCTTGGCATCCTCTTCTTGGCATTCACATAGAGGACATCTGGAAGGTCCTTCAAAGCCAAGCTTTCTAAATCTATCTGCAGTTAGAATTTTTTTTTGCATAGCTATCCATAAAAAAATTCCTGCCTTAGGAAGGCATACCTTATTCCAACAAAGGTTTAGAGGGATATCTAGGGTGTCCATGTTATGTGTTTGAATAATATTATTATATCCTTCCTTCACAGTGTATTCTCCATTATTAGATCCAGCCCACTTAAGAGTATCTGGCCTATTTTTAATAGTAATTTCTCTATCTTTGAGAATAAAAATGAGTTTTTGTTTTTCTTTATCATTTATTGGAATATTATTAACTAATTTCCAAACTGTTTCTTCATCATTGGTGGCATAGTCCTCTAAATATATACCTTTAATGTTTTTGCACTCTTCAATAAAATTTTGCGAAAAACCCATCTTATTGAGGGGCGTAAAGCCACCCCATGAATCTTCCTAGAATAGGGCCTTATCCCCTTTACCTATATCCCACGTGAGTAAATTATAAATGACTTCTCTAGATTCTTTAATAAAATTCCAAATACGAGAGCCTTTAGCAAGGTTTTGTGATCTGAATAAATTGATGGGATCTGCTTCTAGGATATATTTGTGCAATAAGATTTTAGCCCATTTACTGTTTGATTCCTTATATAATCTCCAGATGAGCTTGGCACCCAATGCTTTATTCTTCCATTGAAGATTTTTAATACCCAATCCACCATGTGATGTTGGTTTACATAGGTTTTCCCATCTTATGAGGGCTAACTTTTTTTCTTCTGTCGTACCTTGCCAGTAAAAATCCCTTAGGAGTTTTTCGAGACTAGCTTTGATGTTAACTGGAAGAGGGAGTATTGACATTTGGTAGGTGGGGATAGCAGTCAGTATAGATTTAATCATTGTGGCTCTACCGACTTTAGTAAGCCACTTTCCTTTTCAAGTACCTTTTTTAGTTTGAATTTTGGAAAGCACTTGCTACCATAGTTTAGAGCTATATAGACCTTTGTCAAGGGGAATACCTAGATATTTACAAGGAAACTTGCCAATTTTATAACCTAGAGTTTTGCAAATCTCCCATTCTTTATTCGCCGGAGTATTGACAAAAAAAATTTCGGATTTAGTAGGATTCACTTGCTGCCCTGATGCTTTCATATATGTATCCAAAACATCTTTAAAAGCCTTAGCTTCTTTACAATTGGAGGCTCCTGGGAGAATAGTGTCATCAGCAAATTGTTGGTGAGTTATATTTGGTACGTGTTGTGAGACTCTGACTCCTGAGATTTTACCGTTGAGATGAATCTTAGTTATGGTTCTACCTAGAGCTTCAGCCATGATAACATATAGGAAGGGAGAAAGTGGGTCTACTTGTCTAATACCACGAGAGATTTCAAAAAAACCTTCAGGGGTACCATTGATGAGTAATGAGATTCTGGGTGTTGAAATATAGTTGAAAATCAGGTTAATCCATTGTTTGGAAAAACCAAATGCTTCCATACATTTACATAGGAACCACCAATCTACTTTATCATAAGCTTTTTTAATGTCAATTTTAATAAGCATACATGGTTCTTTATTGTATTGAGTTGTATGTATTATTTCTTGGGCTATAATAATCCCATCTAGGATTGATCGATTGGGGACAAAACCAGTTTGTTCTTCTGAAATAATATTAGGAAGGAGTGTTTTAAGTCTATTTGCTGGGCATTTGGAAAGTATCTTATAAATGGTGTTACAAAGGGAGATTGGATGAAAATCTCCTGGCTCTGCAACATCACTTTTCTTAGGAATAAGTGTGAAAAATTTATTATTGATTTCAGTTAAAAGTGTACCAGAGTTCCTGGTAGCCTCCACTGCTTGCCAGATATCTTCTCCTAAAAAATGCCAACATTTTTGAAAAAAACCTGCCTGGAAACCATCTGGACCTAGGGCTTTTTCTGGGTGAAGTTGGAATAAGGCTAATTTAACTTCTTCCAGGGTAAATTTACTATTTAATCCATTTATTATCTACCTCTGTTACTAATTTTGGGATAGCCTTCAGCATTTCAGTTTGGGCTTTGAGGTCAACAGCCTCCTGACTATTGAGAAGAGAATGATAGAAATTAATGAATTGTTCAGAAATAAGTTTGGGGTCTTCTAGGATTCGTCCATTCTCATCATTAATTTTAGAAATTCTATTTATATTCCTTTTGTTATTAGTACTATTGTGAAAAAAATTTGTATTACAGTCTCCTTCTTTTAGCCATGTCTCTCTGGATTTTTGTTTCTAGAATATTTCTTCTTTGATAAAATCTCATTATATTTAGCCAATAGTTCTTTTTCTTTAAGGTAGCTTATTTCATTCATCCCTTGTTCTATGACTAAGTTATTGAGACATTCTAACTCTTGCTCAATTTGGATTTTTTGTTCAAAAATATTATTAAAATTATTTTTGTTCCAATCTAGGATCTTATGCTTTAATATCTTAAGTTTAGCTACTAGACAATACATCTTAGATCCAGACACTTTTATCTGCTTCCACCACTATTCTATCAGATGCATAAATTCCTCATCTTGGAACCACATGAATTCAAACTTGAAGGGGTTTCTAGATGGTTTACAGTTTTCCGTAATAGTGAGCCTTACTGGGTAATGGTCTGACCCTGCATTTGGAAGAATTTCTGCATTTAAGAGATGATTAAAATTTCCAGTATCTCCACTAATCATAAATTTGTCCAATCTTTCTGCAATGTGGCTGAATCCTGATCTTCTATTATTCCAAGCATATACTCCGTTATTGGTATTTATATTGATTAAGTTATTGTCCATGACCCATTGTCTAAAATCTTTTTGAGACTGCGAGATATATTGAGAACCCCCAAATTTTTCTTTAATATCTAATATAGCATTAAAGTCTCCTCCTAATATGTGTATGTCTTCAGCATTAGATGTAATTAGGTTTTGAATTCCCTGCCATACTTTCCTTTTTTCTTCATTCTGAATAGGTCCATATATATTAATCAGTTTAAATTTTAGATTTGTCTTTATACTTTTAACATCTAGAATCATCCAATTATTATTTTTAGCTAATACCTCAATCATTATTTTTCGAGGGTCCCATAAGGTAGCCAGACCCCCCGAAGCCCCTGTGGATGGGATAATTTCTGATTTCCATATTCCTAATTTAAGACTAAACCTTATACTTTCCTCCTTATTTAATTTGGTTTCCTGTAATATTATAATTTCTGATTCAAATGTATTAAGGTATCTTTTAATTAATCTTTGTTTGTTAGGGGCATTTATTCCCCTAACATTCCATGTTGTAAGTTTCATTTCCCTTAGGGAAGGCTCTTCCCCTTCCCAGCATTAAGGATATCAGATAATTTTTGCTGATTGTCTGCATTACCAGCTAAAGTTCTCAGTTCGCTGATGGACTTCCTGCCTCTCTTCTTCTTGGTCTTGAGGATATTTGGATATGTAAGGCCTTCCTTATTCATAGCAATACCTAACTATCTATCCTTATTAGTTATCCCATTTAGACAACTGAAAGATTCTTTAACTGCCTCTACTAAATCATTGCTTCTAGGAAAAAACTCTGTACTAATATTCTGATCACATCCTTCCTACCCTTTCTCTAAATCAATGAGAGAATCTTCTTGGTCTATAATATCTTTGCCATAATCTTCTAAGATATTGTCCGAATTGGTTCCCAATGCTACATTGAGTGCTTCGAGTTCTATAAGCACTGACACTATTGTAGCATGGTTAATCTGAGATAAAGTATCCTGATGCTCCATAATTTTATCTTCTGTTATGTCTACCTTCCCAAGTTTATATTGCATTATATTCTTGATTAAGAGTTCTCTTTGTAGGGCTAGCTCCGTGCTGTCACAGATCTCATCTATAAGTGCATCCATCAGATCATCTATAACTTCTTCACCTATGTATTCTGAAATTATATTAACCTCACGAATACATCTCTCTACTTCAATTTCTTTATCCGGAGTCATATTGTCTGTATGATTGCTTAAATTTTCCATAAACTTATTTTCTATAGTAGAGGGTATAGCAAGGCCTGAAACACTTTTCTGTTCTTCGTCTTCTATATTAATCAGAGTGGAATTCAAAGGGTTGCTTTTACTTACTGAATTTGCTGGCCCTTTGTTTTCAAAACTTGAGTCCATAACAGGAGCTAGTTCCTTGTTGATCTTGGGTACATTATCATATGTATCTTCTTTACTGACCTTTTCCATGTCTGCCCTAAGCTCTCCCTCAAAATTTTCAAGCCTAATTGTCCCAGAGGTGGGAATACAATCTGAGATTTTGTCCTAACTATGTTCTGCATTCTTAATCTTACTCTGTTCTTCCTTTCCAAGTCCAGCGGCCAAAGGTGTGGTCTAAGGGTTGGTAAGTTTGGGAGGTGTTGATGCCTTCTCCATAGTCTTTCTAGGCACATTATAGATAGCAAATCCTCCCTTATGTTCAAGGAAATCTACCTTAATCTCCATATTTTCCAATTTGTGACTAGGAGTTGCTATAGAACTGAAAGGGCTAACTGGGGTATCTTCCATCTCCTCAATGTAGTCATCAATGATAGAAGGGTTAATGACCACTGTGCTAGATTTAAAGCATAATCTTAAAGGCGAGATTATCTTTTTATGTAGATTCATTTTAACTATAATTATTTTTTCCGCTTGATTATACTCATTTTGAACAGTTCCTATGAACTTACCAATACTATTGCCTATTTTTCTGAGGGTTCCTTGCCCTGAACATTCCAAGGGAAGGTTTTTGAGGAGGATAGCTTTGTCTACCATAAAACCAGTCAATTTTTCAGGATTAAAGAAAGGGATCCAATCGAAGATAGAAAAAGATATATGTTTGAATTTAGGGCAACCTTCTAATAGAACCTTCTTCTTCATTTCTATATTGCTAAAATTCAAATAAATGAAAAATTCTGAAAGTATAGTTATCGCTACCTTTTTGTGCCATTGAGACTTCAGCCATTCTACAATATCCTAGACAGAGGCTCTGACTCCATTCCACCTGCAGATAATTCTGGAACCTACACACGCTTTTTGTATATTTTCTATGCAAACATCTTTAAGATCTAGGTTAGTGTAATCCTCTTTAGAAAATGATATATTTGGATCATTAGGGATATTGTTAAGTTTCTTTGTATCTTCTACTATACAGTAGTTTAATCTAGGGCTATCTGTTCTCCTATGAGGAGGAGAGTAAGCTGAGTTGTTCTTAACTAATGTATGTTGATGCTGAAAGTTGGTTTTATCTCTACTGCTGTTGGCTGGGGAAAATGTAGGAGGATCTAAAAAAACTTCAAATTTAGAATCAGATTGCCATTTTTTAGTCATACCTTTAGTGGCATGATGCGGAGGCGTGTAAGGCTTCACACCCTACACATTCTGAGAATTGTTGAAGGCACTGAACAAATTTTGCTGCGTGACTGTAGGATTTAAAACTGTCTTTCAAAACAGATCTCGAAGGGCGTCTATGGGGCGGAGAGTACAATAGTGCTTCTTCTGTACTGAGCTTCTCATACTTATTGTTGAGTGACATAGTGAAAGATGCTTGCTATTTGGGAAAGACTTGCGTAGTGAGTTTCCTATCATGGTTTTTAGCCCTCCTAGCATTTTGTCTATGAGTGGGCAGCCACAACTTGTTTTGGACAGGATTCGGTAGCTCCTATGGTGGAGCCCTAGAAGAGGATCTAGGGGAAGAATGCTCGAAAATCCTTACATTGCCAAGTACTGGGCTCTTTGAGCATTGCACATACTTGGTTTTACTGAAGAAAAACAATTGTGCGTCCAGGGACTCCGTGGTAAAAGTTTTTGCTTTCGCATGGTAGGGTTTAGACATTTTCGCTAAAGCAGAGCTGTCACCGAAGACTATTTATATTATTAATATTTGAATTTGGATTTATTTTAAATTTATATTTATTTTATTCTATTTAAATCTAAATTTAAAATTTATTTTAATTATCTATAAATTTTTATATAGAATAGCTAAAATTTATTAGAATGGATTTAATTTAAAATTAATTATCTTATTAAAATTTTAATTATTGTAGAATAATCTTTTAAGTATTTGTCGTTAGGCTATATACTATTGCAATGAGTTTCTCTTAACTAGTTATTAAAAAAAATATTTTAACCAATTACAACTAAATATTTTAATGTTTTTCATAAAGTATATATGTTAAAATTTTAAGTTACAAAATCATCAATATTATTTTGTCCAAGTTAATTGGCTAATAAGATTGGGGTCTTATACATGGATTTTACAGAAACACTTTGTCTATTGCAATTTTTTAGATAATTTTATAGGTACGTTGCTCCACATTTATTATGGAATTGCCACAATAGTTCTTTGCAGGTCATTAAAAAAATGTGGCACCCATAGAATCCTTGAGCTGTCATTAAAAATTATTACATATATTTTACAAATGCCTTGTGTCACCTGATTTACTCTCTTTTTCCCTCCTCAAATTCTCACATCTTGTCCATTCAATGCAAGATAATACAAATGTAATAAGATATTTATAAGATGGTAGAAATGGCAACCATGAAAGTATGAGGAGACAAGGCTAGGCTTGGGTCAACCCTAGTTAAGGAACTAGCCCATGTATGTCAATTCTTGTATTTATGCATAATTTTCAAAAGGTATTTAGTATGCTTTTAAAAAAAAATTTCCTTACCTCAAGTGGGACATTTGAATATATAATTATTATATATTCAAAAATATTTATAGATTAGAATTAGAATTTATATATAATATTCTATAAATATAATAGTATATGATATGTATGGCTTGTTGATGGGCAACATTGGGTTAATCAGACTCTTTGTAATGTTGAACCTATAGTGTGGTAGAGGTCAGAGGAAGGGTGGTGGAAGGTGAATTTGATGGGGCATCTAAAGGTAATTCGAGTCCTTTAGGGGTGGGATTTATTATACGGTATTGGACTAGGAACACTATAGCTATTAGGGGGAAAATATTAGAAGATGGCACGAATAATGTAGCTGAGGCAAAGGCAACATTAGTAGCAATTAAGGTGCCAAAACAACTAGGGGTGAGGAGGTTGCATTTGGAAGGAGATTCCCTTATTATAATACAAGCAATTATGAAAGGGTCAATGGAGGCTTGGCATTTTCAAAAGTTTATATACTTGATTAATGATGAATTATCAATGATAAATGACTTTAGAATTACACATATTAAATGAGAAGGTAATAAGGAGTCAGATTGTTTGTCAAACTGAGCATTAATCTTTGAGAGTAAAGGTGACATTAAAATTTAAAGATTTAAGATCTTGCAAATTATAATTTGAGTGCCATTATAATAAATTGTTTGAAAAGTACAAAGAAGAGTGGTGTGCATTGGCGGCAGGGTACGAAGGATGGAAGTTATTACAGGTAAGGAGGTCGATGTGATGAAGAGCTTATAACAAGACATTGCATTAATGGCAGGGGAAGTTTGAAAATTCCTTATAAAACTTGGCATTTTGTAGCTCATAAGTGTAGATGATAGTGAAAGTTGGAAGGCATGGTTTGACTTGGTTGAGCGAAGATGGAGACATCTTTCACATTCACTACAACCAAGCAACAACATCCTTTTTTTGGCCTAACCTAGGTAGGTACAAGTCTGTGAGCACAACGACCCAACAAAAAATTGAACCTTGACAACAACCTCACCAACGAAGTGTTTTGAACCTTACTTTAAATAGGTCACCCCGAATTCGATATTTTTCAAACTTTAATTTATATTATTTTAATTTTTTAATTTTAATTTAAGTTTTAAATCTATTTTCAATATATATGTCTTTTTTATGAAAACACTAATAATAAAAACTTATTATAATTACCTTACCTTATAATAATTTGTCTTATTCAAATTATAACATTTCTATTCTCATAAATAAAAAAACAAATTCTATCTTTTTATTTAAATATTCATTAACTTAATATCTTTACTATTTGTTATTGAATTCTTGAAGACTATTTATTTTATTAATATTTGAATTTTGATTTATTTTAAATTTATATTTATTTTATCCTATTTAAATTTAAATTTAAAATTAATTTATATTTATTTTATTCTATTTAAATTTAAATTTAAAATTTATTTTAATTATTTATAAATTTTTATAAAGAATAGCTAAAATTTATTAGAATTGATTTAATTTGAAATTAATTATCTTATTAAAATTTTAATTATTGTAGAATAATCTTTTAAGTATTTGTCGTTAGGCTATATACTATTGCAATGAGTTCCTCTTAACTAGTTATTAAAAAAATTTATTTTAACCAATTACAACTAAGTATTTTTATTTTTTTCCTAACGTATATATGTTAAAATTTTAAGTTACAAAATCATCAATATTATTTTGTCCAAGTTAATTGGCTAATAAGATTGGGGTCTTATACATGGATTTTACAGAAACACTTTCTCTATTGCAATTTTTTAGATAATTTTATAGGGTACATTGCTCCACATTTATTATGGAATTGCCACAATAGTTCTTTGCAGGTCATTAAAAAAATGTGGGACCCATAGACTCTTCGAGTTTTCATTAAAAATTATTAAATATATTTTACAAATGCCTCGTGTCACCTGATTTACTCTATTTTTCCCTCCTCAAATTCTCACATCTCCTCCATTCAATGCAAGATAATACAAATGTAATAAGACATTTATAAGATGGTCGAAATGGCAGCCATGAAAGTATGAGGAGACAAGGCTAGGCTTGGGTCAACCCTTGTTAAGGAACTAGCCCATGTATGTCAATTCTTGTATTTATGCATAATTTTCAAAAGGTATTTAGTATGCTTTTTAAAAAAAAATTTCCTTACCTCAAGTGGGACATTTGAATATATAATTATTATATATTCAAAAATATTTATAGATTAGAATTATAATTTATATATAATATTCTATAAATATAATAGTATATGATATATATGGCTAGTTGATGGGCAACATTGGGTTAATCTGTCTCCTTGTAATGTTGACCCTACAGTGTGGTAGAGGTCAGAGGAAGGGTGGTGGAAGGTGAATTTGATGGGGCATCTAAAGGTAATCTGAGTCCTTTAGGGGTGGGATTTATTATACGAGATTAGACTAGGAACACTCTAGCTACTGGGGGGGAAATATTAGAAGATGGCACGAATAATGTAGTTGAGGCAAAGGCAACATTAGTAGCAATTAAGGTGCCAAAACATCTAGGGGTAAGGAGGTTGCATTTGGAAGGAGATTCCCCTCTTATAATACAAGCAATTATGAAAGGGTCAATGGAGGCTTGGCATTTTCAAAAGTTTATATAGTTGATTAATGATGAATTATTAATGATAAATGACTTTAGAATTACACATATTAAACGAGAAGGTAATAAGGAGACAGATTGTTTGTCAAACTGAGCATTAACCTTTGAGATTAAAGGTGACATTAAAATTTGAAGATTTAAGATTTTGCAAATTATAATTTGAGTGCCATTATAATAAATTGTTTGAAAAGTGCAAAGAAGAGTGGTGTGCATTGGTGGCAGTGTACGAAGGATGGAAGTTATTACAGGTGAGGAGGTTAATGTGACGAAGAGCTTATAACAAGACATTGCATTAATGGCAGGGGAAGTCTGAAAATTCCTTATAAAACTTGGCATTTTGTAGCCCATAAGTGCAGATGATAGTGAAAGTTGGAAGGCGTGCTTTGACTTGGTTGAGTGAAGATGGAGACATCTTTCACATTCACTACAACCAAGCAACAACATCCTTTTTTTGGCCATATAATGAAGAAGAGGCTGGATAAAGTATTTTTGTTTGAGGATGAAAAGCTGATAAAGAGTGTTATAATTATTCTAGGAGAGATGTTTAACGAGGTGGAGAACCGCCATAGAACAAACACATATGTTTATTCAATGATCCAAGCCCTAGCTTTTTTATTAGTAGCCATCTCTCCCTCTCTCTCCCTTTAATCTTTCTCACTCTATCTATCTTTCCCTCTTTTTATCCTCTCTCTGTCTATCCCTTTCTCTCCCTCTTTTCTTTCCCTATATCCCATTCTTCCCATCAATCCCTCATTTTATATCTCTCTACTCCTTTATTCTCTCTTTATTTCCCTCCTCTATCTATTTATATATCTCCTCCCTGCTTTATCTCTATCTTCATATCTCTCTCACTTACATACTCTCCTTGTTTCTCTCGAGTTCCCATCTCTACATTCATTTCTTTATCTCTCCCCTATTCTCTCTCTTACTTATGTCTGTCACCTTCTTTGCCTCACTCCTGGTCTCTTTATATCTATCCTCCTATTTCTCTCTTTCTATATATATGTCATTATATCCTTTGCTCTCTTATTCATTCCATATTCCCCTCTCTCATTGTATCAATATTTTTATCTCCATTGCTCCCTTCCCTTCTTCCTCTCTCATTTCATCTCTCCCTCTCTATATAAATTTAACGGTTGCACCCTCTCTATCTTTCCCAAAGTAAATCTCTCTCTCTCTCTCTCTCTCTCTCTCTCTCTCTCTCTCTCTCTCTCTCTCTCTCTCATCATATATCCATATCTTCTCTTTCTTTTTGCATATCCCTCTACTTTTCTCCATATCCATTTCATATACATCTCTTTCACTATTTACCTCTTTATCTCCATCTCCTTACCCTCACCTCTCACTCTTTCCCCTCTATCCCCCACTCTATCTATCCCTATATCTCGCTCTCTCTATCTCTCTCCCTATTGAACATAATGTAGTGGAGATTGATTATCTTCTTGATTTAGAGGTTTTATTATAATCATGTTTAGATAATCTATAAGTGGATGCATGGTTGATTCAAAGCTATCACTTCTCAATTAAGATCTTTATTACACAAACAACATTATTTGTTGAATGGCCTATCGATTAAACTCATGTACTAGATACAAATGTAAGCAAAAAAACAAATCAATTTTTTTCATAATTGACCTCCCACAACTCTTTGGCATACCCACTACACACCAATATGCAATTACTAATTTTAATATTCAACTTTCCTTCATTAAAAAAAGTAACCCTGGACCAAGAAATACTCAAGAGAAATGAACTTGGCTCGATTTTTATTTATTTATGAAAATAGAATATAGGCACACACCGAATTCAAATTCAAATTTGTTTGAAACAAAGCCTCAAGGTTTGTGACATTCCTTGTTGAGTTTCCCCGTTGAGACAAATCTATTAGGTAAGCCTTCTTAAAGATAAGGTTTGTGACATTCTTTATGCAATTTCCCTTTCGCCAACCTTCCAACTAAATACATCCCTTTCTTCAACCCTCCAATTAAACATTTATCCTCTTTGCTCTTTACTTTGAAGAATAAAACTATGTCCTACATGTCTCTTTGTTTATTGTCCCCTACTTTATGTATATACTTAATAACTTATGAAGTCTCTAATTATTAATTGGTAGCAAATATAGTCTTTACTTTGTGAAATGAATCTTGACTATTTATTTTAAAAGACAAGTCACAAGTAAAGTTGTATTTTAGTGTAGATTTCTTGGCTTAGTCTCTCATTCTACTTTATTCCTACCATAGGACAAATAACTTTATAGTTTCCTAATAGGAGTATACCACTTTAATGAAATTATATACTCACATGAAATTATTCACACCACCTCATGTTTTTCATGAGCAAAAATTAAGGTAAAACAATTACTTTATATTTATACTAGTTATCAAACAACTAAATCATATAAGTGGAAAAATAATTAAATTGTAATGCTTAGCTAGATTTTAAAGGGGAATGATGCTATAATATGTAAAAATAAATTGTCAAAATTTGATTAAATCTTAACTATATTTCGATAAAATAATTTGAGACAATAATGATTTTTAGAAATTGTTAAGTTGGATTTTTGATATTTAAATTTAGTGGTTGAAGTCTTCATATTCGATTTGTATTTATTCTAAGTGTGATATTACATTCAATTAATAAGCTTATTTGAGATATTAGAAATATTCATTGTTTCTATCAAGGTAGTTAATATTGACATATACACATTGACTTGAGATACATATTTGTCACTATCATCTTGTTATTAATCTTTAATTGAAGCAGTTAGATGTTACTTGTATTAGAAAATGACAACTTGAATCAAAACTACTAAATTGTCTCAATTAAAAATTTATTGAAAATCAAACTCGTGATCTTTTTGACATATAATCTTTATAACTCATACATCCAAAAAATTATATAATATAAATTTTGCTTTCACATATAGCTATTGTTGGAAATTAGAAGTTTATTTGAGATATTAGGAATATTTTGTTTTTCTACCAAGATAGTTAATCATAATATATACACATTGACTTGAAATAAATTATTGACACTTTTGTTTGCTAATCTTTAATTAAAAACAATTATACATTACTTCTATTGATTATACATTACTTCTATTAAAATGACAACCTAAATAAAATCACTAAATTATCTCAATCAAAAAATTATTAAAAATCACACCTATAAACTTTTTGACATATAATCTTTTTAATTAATATATCTAAAACAAAATTATATAATATAAATTTTCCTTTCACATTTGACTTTTCACATCTGTATATTAAAATATATATTTTTACATTACAAGTTCATTACCTTTCCGTTGGCCATAAGCATACTCCTCACATATGCAACAAAATTTGACCATAGCTTTCACAACAATTAATCAACTACAAAATCTATGCTTATAGTAATAAAATAATTTCCCATGCCTACTATTATAGGAAAACCAAAGTTTAAACACATAAAAAAATATATAGCCTACGCTTAAAAAAGCAGAGATAGGTCTTCTTAAATACGAACTTCGTAAAATTATAGAAGATGGATTACTTCAACAGTGAGAAGAGCCTCCTTTTGAATTTGGTCTGTCAAGGGCAAAGCTTACAAATTGAACGCTCTGAGAAACCCTTATCCAGAGGGCTTCAATGGCGGCATCTGCTTCCCCTTACAGCATTTCATCAGGGTTACATTCCGCTACGAATTCAGCATTTAAAGCGAGTGGTTTAAGCTCCTTCGTCGCGCCTGCTTCGCGCCTCCCCTTGCTTCGTTGGCGCTCCGAGATTCAAAAGACGGTAGATTATATTGGCTTTGTTTTTTTGGTTTTAAAGCATTTCGCTAGTTACAATTAAAGGTTTTTGCTTCTAATATCCTAATTCTAGGACTGTAGGCTTATTTCGTGTCTGTCTGTAGCATACTTTGTCTCTTATGAATTTCAGAAATTCTCATTTTCTTCTTCTTTTGAGCAAGTTAAAGGAGGGAGCATATTTCGATCGTTGCTTACAGGGACTTTCCACTTATCTGTTAATATCAATATTTGTTGCATGGATGTCAACAAAGTAAAAAAGCTACCATTAGAATAAGATATGCCTATATATACATATGTACACCTGGGTTTATGCAGGGTATTTTTCCAATTTATGTTTCCAGCCTTTAACTGCAGCAATAGCAATGATGTTTCTGATTGGAGTATACCGAGGTACAGGGGCAAAAGTCTCCTCATAATCTATACCTTGTTTTTGGGAGAAACCTCTTGCTTCAAATTTTGCTTTATATTTTCAACACTACCATCAGTTTCATGCTTAATTTTGAACAACCACTTAGAAGATACAACTGATTTTTCTTTAGGCCCAGGAACAATATCCCAAATATCATTCTTGATGATGGATTGATATTCTTCAGCCATAGCATCTCTCCATACTTGCTGATTTGATGCCTCCTCAAAACTTGAAGTCTAGGATTCAATAATATGATTAATTAAAGCAACATAATCTGAAAACTTATGTGGTCTCTTACTTTTTCTGAAAGTGCCTCGAGGGGCTGCATACTTTTCAGCAACTTGCATAGTATGTCTAGCCCACAAAGGTCTCTTCCTGTCTAATGAAACATTGCTTGGTCCATTGTGGGTTCTATCCGATCAACTGGATCAATAGATTTTTCTAATGCATGAGTCTCCCTTTGAATCTTAGAAGGGGAATCGGGGGCAGCAATATACATATTTTGAGAAGTCTTTTGATCTGCTCTAACAATTTCCATGGGAGTCCTTTTAGATCCTTTGAAGGCTACATCTTCTTCAAATGAAACATCTCTGTTGGTTTCAATCTATTTTTGTCCTAGAATATAGATCTTGTAGGCTTTAGAAGACTCACTGTAACCAACAAAAATTCCTTTCTTGCTTGAAAGTTCTAACTTAGACCTTTTATCTTTAGGCACATGAATGTAAACAGGACACCCAAAAATTCTGAAATGACTAACTTCTGGTTTGATACTTGTGAAAGCTTCTTTATGAGTCATATTGTCCAAAATTTGATGTGGACTTCTATTCTGAACATAAATAGCTGTTCTACAAGTTTTTGCCCAAAGAAAGGTTTGTAAATTTTGATCATGAATCATGGCTTTCGCTGCCTCAACAACGGATATGTTCTTTCTTTTTGCAACTCCATTTTGTTGTGGGTTATATGGAACACAAAACTCCCTCTTAATCCCTGCTTCAATACAAAATGTTTGAAAGACACCGGAAGTATATTCCCCCCATTGTCAGACTTAAAACTTTGATCCTCTTTTCAGACATATTCTCAACTTGAGCTTTGAACTCTTTAAATCTAGGCAACAATTCATCAGACTCCTTAGATTTCAGAAAGTAAATCCAGGTCTTACGTGAAAAGTCATCAATAAAAGATACATAGTACCAAAAACCACTTAAAGATGCAACAAACATAGGTCCACATAAATCATAATGAATCAGCTCTAAAATTTCTTTTGCTCTGCTTTTACTATTGTGAAAAGGACTTTTAACGTTCTTACCTAGAGCACAACCTTTGCAGATACCATTGTGTTCTTGATTGAGCTTTGGAAGACCAACAACCATTTTCTCCATAGAGGAAAGAGTTCTGACATTTAAATAAGCAAATCTTCTATGCCACATCTCACTTGTACTCATGGAATCATGTGCTAAGGCTTGAATAAGACGAGTAGAAAATCTATATAGACTCTCTTGACAAACACCGATTTCACGAGCTGTCTTAATGCTAGTGTTTTTCTTCCATGCAAGAACTTTGCCTTCTGGAAATGCAACTTGATACCCTTTATCTTCCAACTTTGAAATTGAAATCAGATTTCTATTGATTCCAAAAACAAACAATACATCACTCAAATGAAGAGGGATGCCTGAATCTAGATGAAAAGAAGTAGTTCCAACAGCTTTCACAGAATAACAAGCAAGCATCATCATCACTAATAACTTGCAAATGAGTATCCTTTTCTACTAAATTAGAAAGATGATCTTGATATCCTGTAATATGACATGAAGCACCACTGTCAATCAACCAAGTATTACTATCAATTGGAACATTGCTTGAAAGGGCTGAGATAAATAAAAATGTCTTTGATTTTTCACTAGATTCTCTATGAGGTGAAGCATTATCAACATTTGTAACAACATCTTGATACATTGGTCTTGTTGAACAATCTCTGGCAAAGTGACCATACTTGTCACATCTAAAACATTGAATCCTAGAAAGATCCTTCTTCTTAGGATCAAGGGCTGAATCTGAATTCCTATCTCTATACCTCTTGAAATTTCCTTTTCTTCCTTTCCTTTTAGATGTTTGAGCAACAAGGACATGATCTTCTTCATGGTGAGATTTCCGTCCATTTCCTTTTGCTTCTAATTAGCATTCCTCTTGAATACAGTAAGCTCTCAGACGATCAAACTTGGGTAATTCATCTCTTCCACTAATGCCTTGAATAAAAGACTCCCAAGAATGAGGGAGGCCATTCATAGCTAACATAACCAGGTCTCTATCTTCAATTGAATCTCCAGTAGCACTAAGCTGATCTCTCAATTCTGTAATATTCATGAAAAAGGAGACAATTGTTTCTCATCTAGCCATTTTTATATGAACTGGTTGATGTCTCAAGACCAGAGCTCTGCTAGTATTGTTGAATCATACAAGCTTTGAAGACTCTCAAACATTTCCTTAGCTGAATTCAACTTGGATATAATGGGTACGAGATGATCCTTTATAGAATCAATCAATATCTTCCTTGCCATTATATTATTCTTCCTCCTTTGAGCTTTCTCAATGTCATCAGATGACTCAGCCACATCAGACTTCACATAGTTTAGAAGATCATTTTCTTCTAGAGCAATGTGGACTTTGAATTTCCATGAAGTAAAATTGGATGCACCATCCAGCCTGTCTTCGACTTTGAGTCCATTCACCATTGTTGAAATCTGAAAGAAACAATGTAGAAGAAAAGAAAAGAATATTTCAAAGCTTGAAACGTTTTGGTTCTGGATCTTTTTCTTAGATCCTCTCTGATGCCATGTTATTTTGAGAACCAGAGTAGAAATGAAACAAACAACAGATAAAATAAAATGCACGAACACCGGAGATACCCTGGGAAAACCCTCCTACTTGAGGGAAAAACCCAGCCACACCAAAAATACTTCTTTATTAATAATAATGAGTAAGTCTCAGCACAGAGCTCACAACTTTTGAGCCTGCACTTGCAAGAAATTTCATTGTGTCCTCTTTACAATATAAAACCATTTACATCTTCAAGAACAATTGTCCTCAATAACACTGCTTCAATATACTTAGTAACAAATATTGAGACTATTCAAATCATACGATAATCTCTGAAAGAAGACCTCAGAAGAGACAATAAACTTCTCAGAAATATTATACGACTACAGAAAAATCTCAGAGCAAAAAGATTCAGAATGAATCGACTCAATATGCCCAGCAAGCGAGTCTACTCTCCAATCCCGATACCAAGAACTTTGCCCAAGCAAAAGACGATATTGCATCATATTTCTGTGGCAAATGAACCGACGGCCGTTATCCAAGAAGAGTCGATTCAGTTCATCCATAATTTCCATGCACAATATGAAAGATGGGGATTAATATGAATGCACCAACCAAAAACAAAGGCAGGACCACAAATGTCTGCCGTTATATGAGGATGACGACGCAAGAGAATGACTGACTCAGCAGTCACGTCATCTAAGTGTTCACGGTGATAGGCAGATATGAACAAGTTGAAATATACAAATGAAAGCAGAATCCTGAAAGGCATGAATGGCAGCAGTAAAGAGATGAACCATTTCATCTTTACATTCACGAGCCACAATAAAGACCCGCGGAATAAGATAAAGAACCCGATACACATACACAAGGAGAAGACGACCATCAAAATGAATACAACAGTCACGGTGATACAAAATTTCTGTAGCTTTACAAATTCAATTTGATATGTCTCTTTCGAAGACAACAGCCAATAATGCACTTGAGCAAATGAAAAGATCAGCACTGTTGAAGATACCAAGAGGAACACATATTGCAGGTATGCAGATATCTCTCTGCAGCTACTAACTTCAACAGCTGTCCACTGTTTTGATCAGAAGTTTTGAACTGTATTTCAAAGTTTCTTGGATGCGGATTTGTCAAGAAAGCAAAATGACAAAATCTGCACTGGTTTGTTCAAAATTAATTGCTGAAGTTGAATCTGTGAGTGCAAAAATGAACCAGAAAAAATCTTTGAATGTGGAAACGACCTTTGACCTTTGAGCTTGTCTACAAGCAAACAGATGTTTTCCTTGATGCCTGGAATTGCAATAAATACCGGAGGTGTTAACCAACATCTTTGGGAGCTTGCTAGTTGAGGGCCTTCTCCTAACGACAAGCCCCTAGATTTTATTCAACAATTTTTATTTTTTAATAAAAATGAGGAGACAACATGCAATGAATGTATCAAACACTGTCCCAAATGAAGGTTTTAAAACACAGATACAAAAGACCTAGTATGAAACTATGGTTTTGGAATTGTTTAAAAAATAGGTGACGCAATCAGAATATGTTGATGCAGAGTAGTACTATGACAGAAGCAAGAATGATTTTTAGAATGACTCAATTGGATAAGTATCCATCTGCGAGCTTTGGTGATAGATAGACAATGGAATGAAACTGGATGCAACTGTTTGAATGGGTGATGTTGTTTTATAGTTGACTTAGAAACACTCTTTTGATGTTTTGGCATATAATCAATACATAACAACTAGTTGAAAGGGGTTGGTTTGGGCTTGTGATTAAAGTTGAATTTTAAACTTCTAGGATTGAATTTGCAGGCATGAAAATGAACTGGGTCAAATCCACAACTTGGAAAATGAACATGGGAGAGGGACTGATAACTTATGGTTTTTGAAAAGTTTGAGTAGAGGTTAAGTTCTGTTTCTGATGGTCAAATGGGAATTTGTGGTGAAGGGGCTGCAAAATCATTGAAAATCATACACTTTGATCAAGTGCTTATGACACCTATGCATGGTGGCATAAAATGAAGGGTAAAAGTACAATGTATACACTTTTCACCATTCGTTCCCCCCCACTCTTGTGTGAATGCAAATCATGCTAGTCAAATATACCAAAATAAAAAAGAGAAATAGACAAGCACAACTAAAAGTAGAATAGCTTGAGCAATTATTCATAGTCCAGCTGTGAACTGCACATCAGATTTGCAAATGATTAGTAATAATACGCCTCCCTTGATTTTGTGTTATTTGCATTTCCCTGTCATTATGCTTAGGTTTTATCTAAATTTCTCTCCTTGTTTTGTGTGTAAATAGTCTAAGCATAATAACATGCCAGTGTAAATGGAGATGATTAATAAGTATAATAAAATTGGCATGGAGCATAAGCATGATGAATTGAGAATTGTGCATAAACATGAGAAACTCGAGCATGGAAAATCTGATTTAAAATCAATGAAAAATTAGAGTTGTATACGCGAAATACTTACCTTTGTGTGTGTGTGGAAGATGCCACCACTTTTGCCCCCAAATTAACACAATCATGAGTACATATAACTTGAAAAAAGAACAAAAAATCTTGCCCCCCAAGTGGCAAGATCAAGTGAAAAGTGCAGAAGAACATAAAAGGTAATGGATAAATCAGAAACATAAATAAATATAGATCAAATGGAACCATAAGATGTATTACTTGAGTCATTACCCCCAATGGATATACCTTGGTGATTCTGGGACTCAAAAGCAGTACCTTGGATGTTTCCACAGGGTATCTATGTTTATTTCACTCAAGCTTTTTGAGAATTTTGGCAAATCCTGCAGATTTGGGCAACTCTAAGGGGAATTCTTTTTTTGCAAACCTAGCCACATTGTTTCCTGCAGAGTGTTATTGTTCAAGGCCTCAACATGCACATATAAAGGCTTGAGGACAGGGTTGAACAAATTCTTTAAAGTGCAACACCTGCAGTTGCACTTGAAACTGTAAATCTTGAATTTGGCTTGGCACTGTGGGAGTAGAAGCAGGCATCTCAGTAACACACAGTATTACTTCTCCCTTGTGGATGCCTTTTGCCTTATGCAAAAACTTCACATTTGTAATGATCATTCTGCTTATGTTTGAGAGGCACAGGTGATTGATAAATGATGACAGCAACCGTAGTCTGCTGAATATCTCAGTTAAATTCACCATGTCTCTGCTTAGTAAAAATATAAAATTAGTTCATTCTTCTGGTTATAAGCAAAAAATAATTGAGCTAAATGCTTCGTGTACCATACTAAAAGTATGAAACATGTGCTACTGAAAGAAATTGAATAGAAGAATTCAGATATTATTCATGCAACCTTTCCCAATAAAAAACAAATGGTACTTATCCTTCCAACAATGTGGTCTCATTTTTAAATGCTTCTAATATATCTATATATTTGTAATTTACACAAACACAGATATGCATAGTACATATATGTGTGTTTTCTAGCTCTACATATATATCATTCACACACACATATTTCTACATATACATACGTATATATAATTATAATATTTTTACACACACATGGAGCACAGGCATGTACGATTTTTAGATTTTTTTGTATGGCACTATTTTACGTTTGAAAACAAAATATGTCCAGTCTTATAAATTTTCACAAGTTTCCTGGTTTATAAGAACAATGTGGAGGATGAAGAAAAATTTCCATCTTGATACAGTATTCTCATTGTTAGATGTTGAGGCTATGGACTCAACGAATTGTAACATTTTTTTGCATTTTAACCTTCTAAATATTATTGATTATGCAGAGGTGCATGCTGGTCAATCGAGTTGATTCCCAAAATGGAAGACCATATATTCCTTTGATTCAGAATCAAGGCATGACTGGGTTGCTTAGATCTAGACATCCACAAGAAATGATTGAAAGAGACTTTCAGCAAGATACAAGACTCCGCATTTTCTCAGGGTCAGCAAATCCATCTCTTGCACAGGTGAGTGTTAGGATTTGTGTGCAATTTATTGCAGGGAAACATATATTTAGACAGAATATTTCCTTAATACAATCACAGCATCACTTTAAAGTAGGAAGCAAGCAAACATTCTGCTGGATCATTCTTAAAATATAGTGGAGTTCACTGTTGTTTCCCATGGTCATATTTTGAGCAATCTTAGTAAAAAGTTGCCAAATGTTTTAATATAAAGTTTCCTCTAGGTTAACTTTACTATCAGGAATCTTCTGGATTATTTGGAGGAATAGTTCTCTTGCATGTTTAGTTTTATTTGATTAGATTGTAGCAAGACAACAGTAAATTTTCTTGATCTTGCATGCTTAGATGATCGTTAGGATGTATTAGTTGCAAGTCAGAGGACATAATAGAGGCTGATTTATTTACAATGCCATTGGCAATGTTATACAGAATGACTAATGATAATATTATTAATTATGATGGAACACATATGTTCATTTCAGTTGTTATCTTCTGCGTATTTAACATGTAAGGCGATTCATGATTCCTGTTTACATCTCTTGGCATGAGCAAGTGAGGAAAAACTTGTTTAGATTTTCAGGTTACATATCCTTTTTTTCTTCTGCAGGAAATTGCGTGCTACCTAGGGCGTGACCTTGGAAAAATCAAAATTAAAAGATTTGCAGATGGAGAGATATATATTCAACTCCAGGAGAGTGTCAGAGGTTGTGATGTGTTTCTTATACAACCGACATGCCCACCAGCAAATGAAAATCTGATGGAACTTCTTATAATGATTGATGCTTGTCGTAGAGCATCAGCTAAAAATATTACAGCTGTTATTCCATACTTTGGATATGCTAGAGCAGATCGAAAGGTACACTTTAGGTTGTTCTTATGTTACTACAGAGGCACTGAGAAACCTATACACATACATATTTATACGTACGTGCTTGTTTATTTAAAAGTCAACCATGCACAATTTTGTATTTAACTCAAGTATTTATCAGAAACTGAAAATTCGCTTTCCTTAGGCAGTTCTACAACTTTAATCCGAGGTAGATTTTCTGGTAGCTTCATTTGGAGCCTTATATGGCATATTTACCTTTTTTGGTGTGTTTTTGAAAAGCAACCTCTTAGGTGAACAATTGCTGAAATTTAACTGATATGACTAGTCAATTTATGCTGAGAACACCCACAAGATGTTTCCAGGAATCTATGAACTCTACATGGATTTAATCAGCATTTGGTTGAGACTGTTATCCACATGGCAGTTCTTTGGAATCATAATTTGTTAGATATTGCCTTTCTTTGCAATCATAATCAACTAGTTTAACCAAGTGTGAAATATGTCTTTTTGTACTTGTAGACACAGGGACGTGAATCTATTGCAGCAAAACTTGTGGCAAACTTAATAACAGAAGCAGGAGCGAATCGTGTTCTTGCATGTGATCTTCATTCTGGGCAGTCCATGGGGTATTTTGATATTCCAGTGGACCATGTATACGGCCAGGTATACAGTTCCTACCCTGGAACTTAACTAGAATAATTGTTCAGAACAATTTGTTTAATGTCTAACTGGTAAATTTGTCTTGTAATACAAGAGGATTCTAATAATATTACCTGCTTCTAGCCTGTTGTTTTAGATTACCTTGCCAGCAAGATGATTGCATCAAATGATTTGGTAGTGGTATCACCTGATGTGGGTGGTGTGGCTCGTGCTCGTGCATTTGCTAAAAAGTTGTCTGATGCTCCTTTAGCTATTGTTGATAAAAGACGGCATGGCCACAATGTTTCTGAGGTAACTTTTGCATTTATATCAATTAATGAATTATGGGTAACTGAAGCTGGGCTTTTCTGCGGTTAATAGTAACCATAAAATGTTTGTAAGTCATTGCTTACCATTGGTAAGGATGCATCTCAGTTATCCAAATAAGTACTTTGAAATTTAATATCTATTTTGCTAGTTTTTTCAAAAAGCTGTAACAGTTGGCATCATGTTGTTGAAATTGTGACAATGTTTATGCAATATAGAGTACCGATTTATAATGCAATGTCACACAGTACAGGTAAAATTATGAGAGAGATCTCAATAGGGCAAGCGTGGATAACACAGGGTCTTGATTTCAAGTATGATCCCGAGAGATATCTGGGGTACAACAGTCTAAACATCTAGAATTCAGATGTGTTATAATGTGGAAGCTAACATTAAACAAGAATTCAACACTGAAATATCAATCAGAAAAGATGCTTAGGAAAGATAATGAACTGAACAACAATTTTAATAATTTGTATGCTCTGTATATGGCATTCTCTTGAAGGAGATGAACATCTATCTATCTTCCTATCTTCCTCCACTATTGCCTCTCTCTTCTATCCTGACTTCTTTCTAATTAGCTGCAAATGTGTGTTTAATTATACAATACTGTTGATGTGAGTTTTGTACCACTACATAACATATAGCAATTGAAATACTTGATACAGCGTACCAAACACTCAACCCTCTCTTGAAAAGTATACAAGGATACTCCAAGGTTCCTTACACCTGTGGATACTAACTCAGTTATATAAATGTGATTTGCTGGTAATCACTTCGGCGGGCTTACGTTGTTCATTCAAAGATGTTGAATTCTTACTATGATGATAATGGGAGTGATGTATACTTAAATGATCTCTTAATTTATATCACTTCCAGCTTTGCTCTTCAAACATTATCAAACTTCAATTTCTCAACTTCAATTACTCAACTTCAACTACGGAGTTACTGATTACTTCTACCACTACTGCTGAATGGAAAGATTGGCAAATGGACAGGGATCAACCTAATGAAGACTTGCCAGCGGTGCTACCTCCATTGGTGTGATGATTCTAAGGGAAACTCTTATGATTTTCACACTAACACCTATCTTCCAACCCAACTTGAAGTACAAGTGGAAAGATGAAATGCAAGTAGAACTTGGGAGCAATTGACTAGATTACCACACAAGGCTCCTTGACAAGCCGCCAAGATGCTAGTGGCCTAGTATAAGATCCTCATCAAACATTCACCAACATCACCATTACAACTAATCATCTACTTCTATTCTTACTTTAACAACATGAAATGAAATCCTACTTTAATTTGAGAGATGAGAGGAACCATGCAAATACACCAAAATGATCATGTATATCCACCATGCAAGTCACAACAATGAATAGAGAACAATTTTGATAGTATTTTGGCAACAATTCTCCAACATAACTCCCTTTACAAATGAGTACAAATGGCCTTATATAGAGGCTCAAAATTACAACGAGTGGCCAAGATTAAGAGGCAAAATCAAGGGCCAAGATTAAACCTTACAAACCCTAATTAGGGTTACAAATTTTCAACCAATTACATGAGGGCACCAACTTTGTGGGCCAATGAAAAAATTACAATAATCTGTCAACCAATGAGAACATAGGACACTTGGCATGATTTGATTGCATGCACATGAAATTGCCACCTCATCAACCTTGTCTTATAAAGTTCATTAATCCTTGAGATGAGATGAAGCCTTGGATGCTTGAGCTTGTCCTTAGAAATTTTCTCACCACCACTTGAACTTGCTTGTACTTGATGTCTCGACCTCGAAAGGGTGAGGTCTCCATGCACTTGGGGTAATCCTGCCTTGACCTTGGTGGCTTGCCTGGATGTGAACCTTCTTGCAATTCGAGAGCCTTACTCTTGGCCACCGCCTTGAAATCAAACTTGACCTTCTCAACCTTTCAATCACTTTCCTCTTTACTTCAATACTTTGCCATTTTTAACCTTCCTATTTGGATTTGATTTGCATGCATGCATCTTTGTTTCAATAACCTTGGGTTTTGGGGCACTTGCCCTCACCATATCTCCTTGATTGTTCCACAATCCACCCATCACTGAGTTCATCAACTGCTTTCATCAATGTTTTCTTCCTTGGTTAACCCTTGACTGCCTTCAACTGTTCAAACTGTCACAACCTTGCCCTTTTGGCATAAGTACTTGCCTCAACCATAGTGGTGCAATGCATCTCCCCAAGATTAGATTTGGTTCGACTGGCAAAGCATCACTAGTAGTCTTGCACCCGAATTGAAGAAGTAGGACCCCATGTAAACTTGCTTCCGATTTTGCACTATCTAAGTTGCAACTCTAAATTCATGCTAGTGATCCTAATCCAATCAATTTTCCTTAACCATTCTCAATCTCTTCAATAAAATAAAACATCCAAGGATCAAACTGTGTACCTTCAGTAGAGCCCGGAATTTGACTGAGAAGCACGATGAGGTCGTTGCACTCTGATTTGCTGTATCCTGTTTGCTGCTAGGGTAGACTGAACACTTCCTTGTACAAATCCATACTATTTGATCCTCTTTGCCACAGGGGACTAGCTGTCTCTCAACCTCTCTCTTAATTGAATCATATCAAAGGTACCAATGTTGGTGTCTCCAACGTATTTCAATTTTGAGCGGAAGTTGAAATTGGGTATCATGACTTCCTTGTCTCCTATTTCAGCATTAATTCCTTTGGGTCGCTTGCTTGCATTAACATCAGTCATCCTAAACACTTATCACTCCCCGCCTTTTCTACAATGCTGGTGAAACTACACTTATCACTCCAACTTTCGCCTAGGGGTGGAATACTACACTTATCACTCCCCGCCGTTACCTTAAGATGGGCTACACTTATCACTCCAAATCTTCCCCTAAAATGAAATGCAATGATGCAAACTACACTTATCACTCCCCGCCTTTGCCTTAAGATGGACTACACTTATCACTCCAATCTTCGCCTAGGGGTGGAATACTACACTTATCACTCCCCGCCAATACCTTAAGATGGACTACACTTATCACTCCAATCTTCACCTATAATGAAATGCAATGATGGAATGCAAGCGAGAACTTGAGGGAAAAAAGCCAATCAAGACAATCGAGTAATCTACTTAATATCCAAATACCTAACTCTACTCTTGAAATTAGTTTTCAACACCTAAACTAGCACCAATGAAATGAAAGCAATTAAAGAGAGAGGAAAAGATAGGCCACTCACCAACAAGGGCTAGGAATCCTTTGTCTAGGCAATTAGCTGGGCTTGATCTTCAAAATCTTCTATCTCCACAAGAAAATCTCCCCTTCTCCAATTCACTCTCAAAATCTGATTGCTATGAATCTTCTATCAATAAATTCTTCTATTACAAATCTGATTTGCCTCAACTCAAGCTTCTTCTCTTCATCAAACTCTCCAATTTTCGAATTTGCTTTTCGGATCTGCTTTTTCGGACTGCTTTTTCGCTTTGCTTTTTCGGATTGCTTTTTCGCTCTGCTTTTTCAGACTGCTTTTTTGCTCTGCTTTTTCGGACTGCTTTTTCGGACTTGCTTTTTCGGACTGCTTTTCGCTCTGTTTTTTCGCTTTGCTTTTTCGGACTGTTTTTTCGCTTTGCTTTTTCGGACTGCTTTTTGCTGCCAAGAGAAAAGGAGAGAAGTGAATGAGATGGTGAAATGAAGTGGGGGAGAGCTCCCCTTATATACCAAATTTTGCCTCCAAAAAAAGCAAGGCCGACTTTGTAGGAGGAGGGAAAAACAAAAAAATTAAAATTGCCAAATTAAACATGAATTAAATGAAATAAATTGCCCAGCCCTAGAGGATTTTATTTTAATTTAAAATTGGGTCAACCTAGTGCAAAATTATCGGTTTAAATTAGCCAAATCCGAAATTATCATAGGCCCTAAAATTGAAATTTTGAAAAAAGGTCATTTAGGCCTCCAATATAGCTTTAAACCCTCCCCATTGTGGACCCAATAACTTGCCTTGAATTTCACACCTCCTAGGCCTTAAAATACGTTGAATTTAACACACAAAGGGGCCCAATTTAAATTTCTAAATTACAAACACTTAGCCCAAAAAATATGATTTTAATGCATTTAATCATGACAACCAAAATTAATTTTTTATTATTTTGCAACCCAAAAATCATTTTGCAATTTAATTTCCATTTGGCAATTTTATCCTTTTTTATTTTTGCAATTTATTATCTCTAATTGGCAACTTTAAATTTATTCTTTAATTTCCATTTTTCTCCACCAAAAAAAATTTACAAGATTTTCCCAAAAATATCCAATTTCACAATTAAATTTTGAAAATCTCGAGTTCTTCAATTTCATCAATTTTCAAAATTCATCTTAGTCTGAAAATTTTGCAAATTTGCCCTGCCAGATATTTTTCTAACAATCGAAATAAAATATTCCTATTGAATTTCGTTTGGCCTAAAGACAAAATCAACTGTTTAGGAAAATCAATGTTTACACAAGGTGAAAACAAGCTATACCCTCCCAAGCACTTCAAAAATATCCCAGGTGTAAAATTTTCATTTCAAAACCTCTGGATCGCCCAAAAAATTCGCTAAGGCACCCAAATACCCGGATCTAGAAAAATTGCCAAGGCTTGCTCAAAAAATTGGGGGTCCCCAAATATTTTGGGGCGATGGTGTGAAAACCTCACAACAAATACCACAGAAAGGAATTAAACCATTAGGGAAGATGAAATGGCTGCTCTTTTATGGATGATTATTTGCTTTCCATTGGTTATGGTTGAGCCTGTTGATTTGGTGGTCAGCACCTCCTTGGAGATTCGTGACATGGCTTAACTGCCTCCCGTGGATTGGGTTAAATCTGGCATTTGTATCGGGCATTGAAAGTTCGAGCTTTTGGTGCAACGACAAATGATTCCAACAATTGGTATCAGAGCCTTGGGTCACGGGTTCAAGTCTCCCTTCAGTGGGTGCTGAAGGCTCAGTCGGTGCTGAGTTGGAGATTGTTGACTTGGTGGTCAACACCTCCTTGGAGATTCGTGACATGGCTTAACCGCCTCTTGTGGATCGGGTTTACTCTGGCATTTCTATCGGGCATTGATAGTTCGAGCTTTTGGTGCAACGACAAATGATTCCAACAGAGCCAATTCAGATGGCGGGCTCTCCCTCAACAAGAATGGGAATAGGGATATTGTAGGTATTTAGCAATACTATATATGAAGAGATATGCTATATTGTTTGGGCCCAAGGTAGTTGAGGCCTTCACAGATCTTCTGTAACCCATAGGAGGTTTAGTGCATGCTCAAAGTAGCATGTTGTGTTTGAGTGTCCTAGATTCATATGTACCAGAGGTATTTGATGGAGGTAGAGTTTTGATGGACCATAGTAGGTGATTTATAGTTATTACAAATCATGGAAAGTGGTTGGATGTTACAGCAGACCATGCGAAAGGGATTGGTGGTATGACTGGTAATAGATTTGGAGTTGGTACTTGGATCTGTTATTCTAAGTTTACCTAATCTCTTGAAAACTAGGTCGATTCTAGGTATGAAATGTCTTGGAACTGGAATCTGCATTGAATTGGTTAGGGTTCGGAATTTTCATCCTTAGATTTTGTTGACATTTTGACCTTCAACAAACTCTAAATGACATTCTTTATTTCTGAAAATTAAAAACCTTAAGCGTAATTTCAATTTGCATTCTGAACCTCATCTCGTTTCACCGTTTTGTTTCACTTGTAAAGTATGAATCAGAATTAATTATTTAAACAATTTCATTGCCTTCCATCGTCTTCGTTTTTCTTTACCTAACATGCTTAGTTTCTACAAGGGATAAGCACGACCCATAATGAGAATAAGCTTTAGGGCTTTTTGGTATTTACGGTAACTTTATACCATAGTAACCCGGGGACGCGTGCCCCCCCAAAATCCTTGCTGTTCCCGGAACGGGGATGCACCAGGGACAGGGAAACAACATTTCGGCATCCCCGGCGGCGCCACGGTCCCGTTGCCGTTCCCGAGGGAACGCGGGGGACGTCTTGGTGTCCCCGTTTGGGACTTGGGGGCGTTTGGGACTTGGGGAATGCCCAGGCATCCCTCGATCCCTGAGGGGACGCCCAAAAGTTCCCTGTCACGACAAGCCAAAAAATACAAGTTTTTAATTTTTTTTTAGTTCAGGGGCGGGAGGATTTATACAAATATAACATTTAAGTATTTAATATCTTATACTTTAAGTTATATTTGTATAAATACTTTCAGGATGTTTGAGATAGGTTCCAGCTTCATAGGAGTTAAGACGTAGATTCTAGATTTTGGGGGTTTTCAAAAAATTCCAGACTTAGCCAAATTTCAGGATTCAGCAAGCCTTCAGCAGGGTTACCTCCCACAATCCATCATGGCTTTCTAAGGTCAAACTGAAGCTGGCAAAAGGATTCTCAAAGGGTTTTAACTCGTTTTATCACAAATCACTTGGTTTTGACCCCATCTCTATGACAAACTTAGCTTAGCTCTCGCCCAAATCCCAGACAAACATGACTTCCCAACAGGCCAAAATCACTCAAACCTCATTTGCCGGACATAGGGACTTGAAAACAGCCACCAACAAAGACTACCTAAGACCTAGTTATGAAGACTTTGACATTTGGCATTGATCAATGATCAAGCATCATAGATTCATACTATGAAATGATTTAGTTTTACAATTATGTATATTTCTCTTGTTTTTTCGTATATATAATGCATACACACACACACACACACGAACCCATACAAATCATAATGGAAATTTTTTTTTTCACGAATCCACGAACCGGATTCTTGAACCCGAACTGACAACTTAGAATAGAACTCTTTCATTTGCTGATTGGAGTATTTAAGATTTAAAATTTAAAATTATTGTTTAATGTTCAATGTTCAATCACAATGCAATGTTCAATGATTTTACATCTTTATGTCTTATATTGTTATACATCTTTTCATAACTAGCATTTTGAGTACCACATGTATAGTATATACTATATACACCCCCCTCTTCCCCTGCCGCCGTCACCCCGCCGTCCCCCCACCGTCCCCAAATTAAGGCCCCTCTATCCCCCCCGTCTCGGAAACTTGTCCCCTCATTCCCCCGTCCTCCAGAGCGGTGTAACTATGCTTTATACTGTCTAAAACTATAACATCTAATTTACAAAAATATTTTAACTTTTAAGTTTTTATATTTATCAAAAAACTTTTAATTGAAAACTTTGACAAGATCAAGCAACAAATCTTAGTTTCATCTATATTTATTATATATGTATAGTTGTAAAATTTAAATTATTGTATGTTATAATAGTTTGTCATTTATTAAACTATATGTAATAATTATATATTAAAATTATAAATTAAAAATATATAAAATTAAAAACTTCTATACCTATATAGCATTAATAAAATAAATATAAATATATCATAGTTATCGGATTCGCATATCTAGGCCATGAATCGGATTCGGATTCGGATTCGCGAACTGATTCGTGCCGGATTCATACAGGGTCCAGATTTGACCCTACAATTCAATGTGATGATTTTTGTTTGAATCATAATGTTTATTTTTGACATTTGGCATTGATCAATGATCAAGCATCATAGATTCATACTATGAAATGATTTAGTTTTACAATCATGTATATTTCTCTTATTTTTTGAATATATAATGCGCGCACACACACACACACACACATATATAATATATATATACACACACGAATCATAGTGGAAATTTTTTTTTTTCACGAATCCACGAATTGGGTTCTCGTACCCGAACCCGTCCCCGAATCCGAATTGACAACTTAGAAATATATCTATTTCTACTTTATAATGTAAATTAATACATTTAATTTTCACGCACACACACATACATATTTGATAGGTGAGTTGCGGGGAAAGCACTCACTCCCAATATAGAAAATGAATGAAATTAAGTCTAACAACTTCAGAGCCACAAGTGGGGAGCATAAAAGATAATGAGATAACTTGGAGAAAAAGGAACGATGCAAAGAATCTAAAAAAAACGGGGTGCTATGAACTTTCCTTAATTATACCAAATGAAATCTACATGTAGAGTGCTATGCTTATTGATCCATTTTTTGAGACGTATCTTCCTTTTTGTTGACCTAGGTGAAATGCGACCAACAATCTTATGTCCTATCATGTTGCAATGAAAGCATTTGAATGGAAGGCCTTCTTAGTTTAGGAATTTTGACCATGAGTTGAATGAGGAATGTATTGTGATAGAATGATGCATAGGATTCAATATATCAACAATGGCAAAAAACTCTAGTATATCTACTTAAAGAGTCCACTGAATCAGTGTCCAAATTTACTAAAGATCCTATCTGATCAATCATATTCTTGATGAGACAAGGATCTCACATAATTAAAGGGAGGCTGTATGATCTGATCCAGATAGGAATGGTAGTTATTTTTGCAGTTTTTGGATAAAAAAAAATGACCAAGGGGCAATGAAAAGGCCCAATTGTCTCTAGTAGCAAGGGCCTTTTTGTTTCACATAATTGCAGTAGCCAACAAAACTAAGCTTAATGAGAAAGAAGCCAAAATCCGAAATTTTGATAACAAGAGTGGCCAAGCCACTTTAGGTAGTCTTTGTCCAATTTACAAAAAGTTCAAGGGATGGATGCTTTCTCAGAAATCTAAGGATAAGGGATCTATTCCTAACCTTGGCAGAAACTGCATCAACATAGGTATCAAAGAAGAATTGTATTTCTCAGACAAATGGGAAGAACTAGGAGTCAAGGACTTGAGTGATATCATCATCCAAATTTTGTGTTGATGTTTTAGGTGCCGAGTTAGGGTTTGCCAGAAAAAAATGTTCTTTGCAAAAGGCACTGCATTCATGGAACAGATTGGCTCCATTCTTGCATGCCTCAAAGAGAAGGGGATCGACTGGGGTTTGAGCACCATTTGGTCAGATACATCTAGAGTGGGGGGACTGAAGGATGATCTTTCTGCATGCCAATTGTCGATGTCCTAAGAGGGTGAAAACCCAATTCAAGCTCCAAGGATTTGCCATGGGGAAGCATCGAACTGTCTTTGTCGCAGGCTATTGGATTTTATGCCTTTGATCACCATTTTTCTTTTCCATACCAGTGTTTACCAGCTCTACCTCCTCATGTTGTGTACCAACATCAGGTCTTCTACACGTCTTGTCATGATATCAAAATATGCTTAAATCCAATACTATATATTTATATTTATTTTAATTTATAATTAATTTATTCAATTTTTGATATATTTATGATTTTTATATGTTTTTTGTATGGATGTATCCAAATGTACCTAGTGCCCTCAAATTTGCTGTACTGATGTACTGTACCCACATACCCAATTCGGATTCAGCAACTTAGCTGTCTTGCATCAAGTATTATTTTAACTATAGATGCTTCCTTGCAGGGATAAGGCACCAGGATCTTGTGGATACCTATTACAATTCTTCTATGCTGTGTGTGAAGAAAGGCATTCTTTTTCAGTACTTTCTATGCTATGAAGGATTCATTCCAGATTAAAGCTTGAGAGCTTTGTATTGAGTCCCTTCGATTATTCAATAAAGAAGATCTTTTGGTGTGGCTGGGGTTTTCCCTTGAGTAGGAGGGTTTTCCCAGGGTGCTCTTGTATATTTGTTTTACTTGTTTCTGTTTGCTGTTTATTTTATACAATTCTGGTTCAAAACATTAACAAGGCCAAGGTATGCACGCTAGAGGAATTCTCACCTATATCATTATGGAATATTTTCTATAAAATTTTATTTAAAATTGTTGCCGATAGGATTCAGTGTTCCTTCCCCTATATAAGTTGGAAGATTTATTTTTAGTATAAGGAATAAATCCCTCTGCATCAAAATAAACAGTTTAGATTATCAACCATACCGCAATGGCAAAGCTTTCGACAACACAACCAACAGATCAGTCTTAATAAGTGAAGTTTGCATTTGGACTTTGTTAAGTGGGTTGTGAAGTGCATGAAAATCTAGTTACTTTGAGATAACATCCATAATCCTTCTTATTGTCTTCAGGAAGGAGTAAATTGGCTATTTATCTAGGCAAAATGATCAGACATGGTCTACCTACAGTACAACTAGGAGACCAGTTTACAATTTTCAACTTAAGCTGATCAGAAATCGCAACAAACAATAAGAATATATCAAATGGCTTCAGGTTCAGAACTCAGTGTAACCTAATGTTAGATTTTTTTTCCCTCAAAGCTTTTTTTAAGAAGGAAGCAGGAAATCAAGAAGCACACTTTACCTCATAGTACTTAGGATTCTTGTTACACACATCATCATTCTGGTGGTTGTTAAAATAAAATTCAAGTTGAACATATGAACCAACATCTGGCTGAGACTGATAGTAAAATTGCAGTTTATTAAGGATATTATCACAGACAATTCCAGCATACCTCTTTACCGTATTATGTATACTGTAAAATATTTGGGAGGGTATGTTCAACGTCCAAAGAAACTTATTATGGAAAGGACTGGAAAGAAAATTCCAGAACCTACTAATTCATGGAAGGAGGTTGCCAATTTAAAATGGGTTATTGGGCTAACTTTACAAATCTACAATATTTTTACCAAGTATTTGTAATGAAATCCGCTTGGAAGGTTTACCCTGAGTGAAGTAGATCATGGAGCCACATGATTTAGAAGTAATTTGGGCCTCAGAAGGTTAACTAAATGAGAAGCAAAAATGACAAGGGCCTGGGTTGGTGAGAATTCAAATCATTTGGCATGTTAATAAGGGTAAAATGGGCAACTTCTGGAGGTATAGCTGGAATGAATAATTCTTCCGCATATGAAATAAAATGTATCTTGAACTAAGGAAAGTCTTGTAAGAGAGTGTGGAGTTAAGAATCACAGACTATTTAGCAATTATTGATGTGAGAATCCAAATTCTGATTTGACTCAAAATGGGGATTGGAAGATATTTGAGAATCTCAAAACATAATTATGAGTCAGCTGTAGTAAAGATACATATAGAACTTCATCAAGGAAGGGTGACACCGAGAAGAAAACACAGCAGCATTAGATGGGAACAAAGTCCCAAGGGTTATCTGCTGGGTACAACCTGCCCATTGATCATTTTCCAAAGAAAATTAGCTACAAGGCGAATCTCAGAGACTAATATGGAAAGATAAACCGTGGCCCAAAATCCAGTCTTTTATGTGGATTGCTTTGTTTGTGAAAATACTTATGGCGCACACTTCAATTCTTAAGTTGCCTTTTCAGGTACAGGAACTCACACACTCACTGCCACTCCAGATTGGTTGCAGAATATTAAGGGCAAATTATGAAATTACTGTTTCAAAGAAGCAGAAATATCAAAAAAATTGTGATTAATAGTGGAATGCCCCTGGTTGCAATTTCTTCCCTGAAAATAATGCGGTCAACAATTTCTGACCTATTTTTTGGGTCCAATCATGAATAAAACATGTCTAAATCATGCAAATTATGTTTTCTGCGATTTTGACCGATTTTCCAATTTTCTTACTCATCTAAGGTTTTTTTGGGATTAGGGTTTTAGATTCCTAATATTATTTCAACAGGATACAGGTTTCTGTTGAACAACTGTTGTAAGGGCCCATCTGGTGTCAGAATTTCACATGCAAACTTTTGGAATAGTTATCTGTGTGCGAAGCAAAAGTCCTTCGTCTGGATAAGCAAAGATTCTAATTTATTTATCATTATTGCCAGTATTCTTTAAATTTACTGGGAAAAGATTTTAGTATAGATCATTGGTATTGGTTTCCCTAAATTGATCCAAAACATTTTAATAACTACGACATATTGTAATTACATTTCAAATAGGTAAACACATGTTGGTGGGAGTTACAAAACATAAGTTATAATATCCTTCTTAGAAGTCCAGTTTTGGAATTTTAACAATCATGCCTTGGGCACTTAAATGCCGGACGGATCCACACGTCCAGATCCGGACGCAGGAGGATCCGGCATGGACCCGTGCGGATCCCTAGGGACCCGTGGCCAGGCATTTAAAAAGTGGGTCCAAATTATTTAAAAAAAGTTTTTTTAATTATTTTTTTTGCTTCTAACCCTAAAACGACCCTTATTATGGAGCCTCCAAACACATTTCATTTCACATTTCACATTTGCTCTCTATTTCATTTCATTTCCAAAATACAAGAAGGGGCCAGAGAAGCTTTGGGATGTAGCACCCGAGTTTGCTGACTTGGATATGACCATTCGGGATCTTGCTAGAGCCACTTTGGCTGATGTGGATGATGATGATGATGATACAATACCCTCTAGTGCTAGTGGAACCAGTTTGGGTTCCAATATGATGTTGATCAACCAATTGCAACTGCTGAAGACCCCATTGATCCAGATTTTTTTGATAATCCATTTGATGATTGATGAAATGAAAACTTTAGTCAATCATGATTGATGAACATTGAATCATGTTTCAAACTTTAATGAACTATATTTTGAATTCTCATTTTGTAATTTTGTAATTCAATGTGCTGATTTTCTTTAGAATCGTTAACATAGATCAATGATCAAGTATACTATTTAAATTTTTAATGTTTATCTTTGACATTTGGCATTGATCAATGATCAAGCATCATAGATTCATACTATGAAATGATTTAGTTTTAGAATTATGTATATTTCTCTTATTTTTTTTGTATATATAATGCACACACACACGCACACACACATGAATCCATACGAATCATAATGGGAATTTTTTTTTTCACGAATCCACGAACCGGATTCTCATACCCGAATCCGTCCTCGAACCCGAACCGGCAACTTAGTTTAATAACTCTTGTTGAACTGAATTTTTGTTGCAATTATAAAATAGGAATAATATCTAAAAGATATATAAAATCTTAAAACCAAAATGTTAAATAAATTTTAGTTGAGTAAATTATATAAAACAAGAAGAAGATTTATTTTTAAATCAGGCAAAATAAAACTTCTATTTCATTTTAATTAAATAAAAATATCTAGCAAAAGATAAATATTAATCTATAAAACAAATTTATCAAATACAATTAATGAAATGTAACTATGGTTTGATTTAAGGTGAAAAATATTTTTTTATTAAAAAGTATAGATATCTTAAATACATCTTATCTCAAAAATGCCAATATATCAGTGTTGAGTTATTTTATATTGGCTATCTGCCCATTGCTCCCAGGCTGTTGCTGCACAAAAAATGTGTTGCAAAGGCTGCACCCTTCATGCAATTCTTGTGGGGTTTATTTTAAATCTGGGCATGGGTTTGCATGGGTCTTGCCTGAGTATGCCTAGGGCATGACCCTGTCCTCCTCAGGTTACCTAGTAATAAAAATTTGGCTTGGGCCAAAAATGTTATTTTTTTGCACATCAACTGGTTGATGCCATGAGACATCTCAGAACTTTAAAGCAAATGCCAAAAATGCAGTGAGTCACTCTATATATAAACTATACAAAAATAATCCCAAAATTTGTATGGTCACAAGTCTAGTTAGGACACAACACTTCATTCTCTGAAGGAATACAAGGTCTATAAAGAAAAATTCTTTATTTTTTTATTTGTTCAAGTTCATAGCTCTAGTTTACCATTGAGATCAAGCTCCCATATTCACAAATATATTGTAAAGTGATACGAATTTTTTTATTTTGGCAACTTTGAGTAGGATGCAACCTTCAATTCTTGGAATAAAAGGTTCATGAAGAAAAACTTAGCAGTTATTTGTTATGATCCACATATATAATAACAGAAATATGTGAGATAATAACAACAGTATGCAAATCTAAATATAGATCACACCACATGAGATGTTTGTGAGTCAAGATGCTCTAATATCCAATATTCTATTATTAATACATAGGGTGACTCATTACCAATTATAATTTATATAAACCTTCTAATCTAAGTGGCTGAATTGGGTATGGCAATGGGTACATGGGTATGATATGTTGGAATGACAGAATTAAGTTTAGAATGTCACATACCAATACATATGATAAACAAAACCATTACAGATTTCAAATTTTGGAACATAACATACTAATTAAAATTCAGTTTACAATATCAAAAGGACTAAACTTGAATGCCATGATAGATAATCATTGATAACATAAAAAAAATACAATTAGTAAATCGGTTCTCTAATCAACATCATATTGGTCATCATCAAAACCAAGATCATTGTCAACATTAACATTAGATGATGGAACCCCACGACCACTTGCACTAAAAGTATGCTGGCTACTTGACTCCTTAATAATTGATGAGTGCTGCAGAGAAAAGATCCAAGTCAGTACGCTCTGGATCCACATCCCTTAACTTTGTTGGCCATTCCTTGTTCTCATCATTTTTGTAAGTAAGAAGGTGCAAGTTGGAATGCATGTAAACTAAATCCTCTGTTCTGCTCAATGCCAAACAGTTGTGCTTCACTGGGTGGATGAAGGATTATGTACTCTAATTCTGTTGAGTTGAAGAAGAACGAGCAACCTTTTGAAGCTAAGAGAGCTCTCATTCAAGTTTTTAAAATTTTAAATTAACAATGTGATTTAGAGGGTGGGTAAAAATTCATAAACTTACCTGTGATAAAATTTTAATCGCAAGAACTTGGAGGTGTGGCTATTTGTGGCCATTGAGGTGGCACCCAAAGTGAGCATCCTTCGTATACTTGTCACCAAGAGCAGGACATTGACCATTGGAGGCAACAAAGTCAACAAATTCAGTTGTAATTGCATCTTCCATATTAGTATCAGGGAAGAGTTTAGTAAGAGCTATTCTAAACCCTTAATTGAATTCTGCATCACGATATGGTGGCGCCCTTGTTGGCATAGGAAGGATCTTTTTACTATGACATTTGGGAGTCTTGCGAAGGCAAGAAGATGGAGTGAGTGGTCATTTTGTTCCATTGCTCAACACAAATTGACTACACCTCTTTGAAGAAGGTTTCTTCAAGATCTTGCTCTTTTGCATTTATGATGCATTTCATTTCACAACCATTGAGTTTATGCCATCATAAATATCTCCCAAGCATGGCTTATCCATATTAATAAAGCAGATCATACTCATGATGGGCTCAGTGAAGCCAAGAAGATATTTCACAGGATCCCACCAAGTGTCATCTAGAATCATTTGTTTTACATTTGCTATCCTCCTAGTGTTGGATTGCCTCCATATGACCCATGATTGGATAATGACCATGATATATTTTGGTATTCTAAAAGGTGGTCAAGATGCATCTTTTTTTTCCTGGACAGGCGTTGATTCCCTTTCCAAGAATTGCATACAAATGTGCTTTCACCTGATCGTAGGAAATTGTATCTTTATTATTACACTCGGAACATATCCAAATATGTCTCAACCACTTGGTATCTACTCTACCATTTCTACATGCCTCCATAGTCATGAAGCTGAGTCAATGTTGAATGAAGGGTTGTTGACGGAATCAGAATTACTTGCCGTGGTAAACTTTCATAACATTTTCTCTATGTGCAATAGGCTTGCAATTTGTAAGTAGAAGATTGACAAACAAATTAAACTTATGATTTAAAATAACATAATTAATTAATAACATCTAAACTTTATTTTTAGTTAATAACATTATTATAATTAAATATTAATGTATTTAATATAAATTTTTCTATTAAAGGTCATTGAGGCACAGTACAAAATATAATAGTCACCGATCAGTTTTGATCTAAGAAACAGAGCATAGAAATACTGTATCTATACTACCCTACAGCACTATGAAGGTTTTATACATTAACAGCCACTGTGTATTCAAAAGTTATGCTGAGGCAATACAAAATATGAACTATACATTGCTGTTACTGATCATGAATTGGAGGACTTGCTTCTTTTACCCATGCTGTCCAGCCAAGTGGACCCTCAGCCCATTTCACGACTTCTCCATTTTGCATTTGGCTCAGGTAAGGATGAGTGAACACCGGAGCAATAGGAAGTGCTGGGGCCTGTACCTGCATATCTCTGTTCCTTTGTTCTTTTAACTCATGTACAAAGTTTTCCAAAGCATTCCTAAATGGTGTGTTTTCCTCATTTTGCTTTGGCCATGTAAACCCATGGGAAATTTCCCCTGTAAAGATCCGTGCTGTGCCATCTTGAAGAAGCCTTTCAAGCTTTTTCTTTGATAACCTGAATGCCATAGTTACCTGCAATTCAATAGCATAAAATATGAGTGTCCTTAGAGACCCCGTAAGTGCTCTATTCCTTCCACTAAACACATTGTCATTTCTATACTTCCAAATAATCCAAAGTACTTCTAAAGATAAAACAGACCAAAAGAAATTGCAATATTTTTTAAGCATAGGAAGAGAACCACAGAATATCATGGATGCTGATAGTGGAGTCAATGAACAGCCCCAAGGACCCCCAAACTTCCCTAGCAAAGATGCAGTAAAAAAAAATGTGTTTGATATTCTCAGGCAGCCTAGAAGAGGTACAAATGCAAGGTTCACCATTATTCTTGAGGAGAGGAAGTCTGTGCAGAAACAGTAACCACAGAAAGAACTTTTTTTTGGCTCACAAGGTCTGCCCCAAATGCTGGTACAGCAGGTCTTCCATGAAGAGGGATCCAGATTCAAGTTCCAGCAACAGTTAAAGTGGGAGAGGATGTCATCAGAATCCGCCAATGCTTTGTACAATGTTTTAGCTTTAATATCAAATAAAAAGGAGCTATCAGTCCATTTGAACTTCAAAAAGGAGGAAGCATCACAATCAATAGCCTTGGTCAGGGATAGGGAAGAGCAAGCTTCTCTCAGAGTTGTAGAAGTTCGGGATAGGGAGGAGAAAGCTTCTCTCAGAGTTGTATAAGTTCTTCAGTGGGTCTGAGGGATACTATATTCTTGGCATAAGTCCTGCCACACAACTAGTTTATCATCTTTCAGAATATCCTTCACGCATTGAATACCCCTTTATAGCCCCACTTTATGCCAAAGCATCCCTGGATCTGTGCCAAGGGTTTGTCCTCATATTTAAGATTCCACCATATAGATCTTTCCCCCATAATTTTGTTCTCCATAAAAGGGTTTGCCTTTATATTTAATATTTAAAAAATAATAAAATTATAAAACAATGAAACATAAAATTTAATATAAATTATAACAATGAATCTATTGATATTTATTATTTAAAAATTAATAAAGTAATAAAATTTATAAATTAATATAATACATTAATTGAAATTCCAATACATTAATATAAATTAATTAATAATATGCAACATTTCAATTTTCAATTTTTGATCAATGAACATTAAATATTAAATAAATTAAAACAGGAGGTTTTCATATTTTATAATTAGGTTTTAAATTTTAAATTTGTTTCATGTTTTATTTTAAAGTTTTTTTTTCTTTTTTTTTTATAGTTCAATTTTTTTTCTATGAATTTCCCTGAATTTCCCATTTTGTAGGGAACCAAGTTTTTACAAGTCGAAAAAAGAGGAAAAATATCAACCCTCCCCTAGAAAATTTTGCACCCTGTAAGTCTGCTGGTTGTCTCTCAGATCCAACATCATGTTTTGCAAATTCACAACAATGTTGCACCATTTCCAAACACCATCCTCACGTTCATGTCGGCCACAAAAAAAAGCACAATGAAAAATGGATGAGGGTTGCATGTGGTAAACCTGTTCCCAAAAATGATTTGGCGTAAAAAATGTTAATTTTTGCATATGCACAAGTGATTCGCCCCTGATTTTGATTCGGGTATGTTTCATACTTGGGAGCGGCAGAAAAAAGGCCATAATTTGGCTACTCAGTTCCTACTAACATAATAGAGGTGTAAACCACTAATCCCAACATAGGCCGACTCATTATCTATAATGTGCCCTATTGGGACTTTATTATATTATGTCCTAGAATTCCCAAATAACGTATGGAGTATGTTTAGGAATGTAAATTGCCAACTTTATATCTTGATTTAGAGCTTGCAACCACGTTGGTTATCATTATGAAAGAAGAAGAAACATATAACCAATAATGTTATAAAGAGAATTATAATCATCATTGTAATTTACATAATGTGTGTGTGGGATTCAATAATACTTTACCTAACAACCTATCCCCGTTATGAGTCCCTTGGAAATACATATAAGGCACCTTGCGCTTATTCCTTTCCATCAAGCCCGAGAGCATGGAATGGCACACACTATTTGGCCTCCTGGCCCCACCCAGGGTTGCCCTACTTGATTGGAAGTTATGTGCTACTTGCATCCCTTACCATGCCTTCCATCCTTATTATGTATTCCATTCTATCCTCCATAATGAGATAGTTTGTAATTTAAAGTATTAAAGAATCTTACATATATACTCTATTATGCATAGGCATCATAATGGCAAGAATAGCAACATACAAATATATATCAGTAAGATTTTAACTGTTCAACATTCCTACTTCCTATCAAGTGGAAGACAAGATAACAGATCAGCGAAATCAGAATGCCATGCATTATGCATCATACCAAATACTTGAACAGTATTAATATCTGCTGTCTAATTTTATTAATTGTGAGACTGCAATCTCTCCCTTGATCGAATGCCTTATCTCTCTACTTCGATGTCCTTGCTGACTTCTTCCCGTTGTGGCTTTATATTGTTTTATTTCCCTCAAGATGTTCAACTTTTGGAGTGGTTGTCCTCTCATGAGGGGTTGGGTCTCCTCATTGTGTCCCATCACCAATCACTTGTCATCACAACTAATTTCTTGCAATCACACATCTTGATGGATCACATGTTCTTAACTAAATATTTAGTGCCATTCTTAAGTCAATATCGCTGCATTGTTATATTCTAACCGCTGTTAATCTCATTGCTGTTTGTTATATTCCAAGGACCAATCACTGTCAATCTCATTGCTGGTTTAACATTGACACAACTTAACTATCACACCATACTTTTAATGACACATATATATGATATATATTAACTATTACTTATATATATAAATCATTTATTATAGATTTTATAAATCATTTATTTATCTATATATTAAATTGTTTACATAAACAATAAATTTCAATTTCTTTTACTATTTTGTATATTTAAATTTTCATATATTATGAATAATTTTAGCCATCGTCCCCTCGATGTCCTCGAATTTTGTAGAAAAATTTGGCAACCACAAAACCTGTTCCCATTTTGAGACCCCGTGAAACACTGATAAATTCTAACAATTTGATCTTTTCAGGCAGTTTTGTACTCATAGCAGCAAACTTTAGAGAAGGAAACAGTATTTGTAGTTTATTTCAGAAGTCATGGAGCCTTAAGCTCAGTCATAGCTAGAATAGCTTCCCTGCCAAATCTTAGCTTAAGTACAGCTTCCCACTGAAATGATATCACAAATTGAGCACCCCTGAAACATAGAGATTACTGATGGAGAGTTGCTTGGGCTTTTGCTTACCAATAACCTGTTGAAAAGACTCAGATGCAAGTGGTTCAAGGGATAAAATGGAGATAAACTTTGAATCAAGAGTCAAATCATTCCTCAACTATTTGCCAGCCAGCAATACTGCATGACAAATCTGCTCAATCACCATCCGCACGCCTCTTCAAATGCACAAGAAGGTCAGATTATCGTATCTCAACTGATTGTGCCCATCCCTGAGTTCTCTGTTGATCATGGCATCATTAAGGCCATGAAAGGCATCCATTTGGCCCAAGGCAATAGACTACACCATAAAGTCTATGATGGACCTGAATTGACATTTCAACAAAGAAATGATATCTCAGCAATTTAAGTTTAAGATGGAGATTCTGGACTTAGAACTGAAATATAACAGGCAAGTTGATCAGCTTCATCAAGAAATAGAAAGGATTCAAGCAAAGCTATCATACCTCCATCCTGGCTAGCAGATGTTTTAATAATTGAAATGCAAAAATAAAGCTCGCTTTAGGATCTGCCTTTCACTCATCCCCCAATAATAATCAAAAGACAAGGAAGAGGACACATAATTAAAGTTAGGCCCAATTCAGAAGGAGTATTTTTTCAAATCACTCTCAATGGGGATGGAGACAAGCTTTCAAACTATCAATTGCTTATCCCTTCCAGCTCAGTGGTTAGGAAGACTTGAACAGAAAGCAAGGGAACTGTTAACAAGATATATTTGAAGAAGTGCAAGGTGAAACTGTATACCACATTGTCAGTTCAAGGAAAAATGAAATGTGGCCAGTCTGATTTTGGATGCAGCACTATGCAAAACATGATGTGTATTTGTTTGTATGTATGTTCTTCAGTTTTTTCTCTTCTGGAAATTTTTGACTGGTGTTCAATTATTAGCCATGGTCTGCCTCACATTCATACTATGCGATTGTGGCTCCAGCAATATGAAATATCCATGTTACTCTGGATAACCTTGTTTGTAAAATTGCCTGTACAGTCACTTTGTGCACATATTTCATATTTGACTAATTTTAATATAACAACTCTCCTTTAACTATAAAACAATACTCAGTTATATTATATATATTATAATTACCAGTGTGCAAAAGCTGTGTATGAATTGCACATCAAACATATTAATTGTACATCAAACAATTACTTGAATTTTCAATATTTTGAAAGAAATATCTTTTGGATGAAAAAAGTGTATTATTGTGCAAATATAATGTTTAACTTATTATTTAAAAGACTACATAGGCATCAAAATATTGAGATACTGGAGCTTCAAGATTAATTATTTATGCATTTACTTTATAACTTCAATTGTTAACAATGGTATAGAATAGATCTTGAAACTCTGCTTCTACTGTAATAACATGCATTCTATTAAGGGAGTTTTCTGTCTTGGATATTATATTCATTGGGATATGAAAGCTGTTTCATGTTAACCATGCAGGTTATGAATTTGATAGGCGATGTGAGGGGAAAAGTTGCTGTCATGGTTGATGACATGATTGATACTGCAGGTAAGTCAATTAAATAATATTTGACTGGATAAGTCATATTTGTTTTTAGATAAAAATACAATATTAGGAGAAAAGGGAGTTACACAGAAGAATACTTATGGGACAAAATTATGCATTCAGTGAGTAGACATCAGAACAGTGAGACTGTGAGGTACGACTTTATAAAGCTTTGTGAGCTGTATGGATTTGTACAGATTTCTATGAAGTGCTACAAGTTTGATGGTTTTTACAATAGTAAGAACTATAATTTTCTATCAGACCACCTTTACCCGAATTTACATACCATGAGCAAAACAGTTGGATAGTAAGACCTATGTGATAGATATATGCCATTGTTTTGAGCTTGGGTAGGGTCACAGTTTTCGTTTATGCTAGGAAGGAATTCTTAGATTAACAGAATTTAAAGAAGCTTCAAAAGTTTGAAGATGATTCAACAAACTACTGAAAGCTGAAAGCATTGATTTGCAATATAAGAAATTCCATGAGTTTAAAGAGGGGGGTGATTTTACTTTTTCTTTGGTGCCATCCTTGTGCAGCGGTGATTATGTTGGTGCATTGTTTGCTGTGAAGCTACACCCCACATAGTCACTTTAAAAGAGTTTTCTCCTTTGGAGGCCTGACACTTATGATTTGGAGCCAATTCAGCTTGCTTTTGTAGGATCACGCCTCCTTGGATTCACAGACAGAAAGGAGAGAGTTGATAACTTGAAGGGTTCTATCATATTGCTCAACGATGCTAGTCATCTTATCAATGCTGGCGTTCATTCCTTTAAATTGCTTCTGCTGTTTGTTGATGACATCAAGGAGATGGACACGACTTGTTTCTAGACATAGATTGTGAACAGATTTATCAAAGGTATGCCTTCTTTGATTTCTGATTGATAGTCTCAGCAATCTCATAAAGAATAATCAGAAAGTTAGGATCAGCTTAAGAGCCAACTTCAAAGGGAGGGAGATGGGTGTTTCGAGGATCCTTTCCCTGAATGTCAATACTGTGGTTGGGGTTGGCATTCCGAGGAAAGAATTGAGGAGCCTGACTGTGGCTGTTAGTGGACTGTCCCATAGAAGCATAAATCGTTTGGGGAATAAATCGGCAAACCAGAGGAGTTTAATTTTTGAAGGAATTGGGAAAAAATTGGCAAAAAATTGGATTTACAAAAAAAAAGTGAAAAATTGAAGAAAAACAGTCAAGAACTACAATTAAAGGACATTTCCATAGCATAGATGATAAAGGACCTATATAATGATTCAAAGCACTTGCACAACCTCCTCCTGATATATTTTAAACTTGGAGGACTCAAAGTTTTATCAATGCTATTGTTTGACTTTGTATAAATTTTAATCAAGCTATGATTTGGAGTAGCGCCAAAATATGATGTGGGCTTTCTTATTTTTCAAAATCAGAATGAAGCTTTCTTCGCAAAATATTGTCAATAAAAGAAAATCTTCATATTCATATAAGTAAAATTCATTTGTGATGTTGCTATCCGGATTCATCTATGTAGCTTTTGAGTCAAACTCATTGACCTGAGTTTCATGAGTAGTAGTTTACAAGATTCCATCTCTCATGAGAATGAATGGAAGACTTAGCACTCATTGCATCCAGGTGATGCTCATAGAGGTGAAGCACCGGGACTTCCCAGGAGGTCACCCATCCCAGTACTACTCTAGCACAAGTGTGCTTAACCACAAAGTTTCCTCCAAGGTTAAGCCCACTTGCTTGCAACCCCATTTGCAAAACCTTTAGCAAGTGTTGTGCCTTACAAACCATTCAATAGAAAGCCACTTAAGCTTTTCAATTGATAAGTAGAAGATATTTTCCATAGCAAGTCTAATTGTGATATTGCTATCAGGATTCATCCACGTAGTTTTTGAGTGAAACTCATTGGCCCAAGTTTCATGAGTACAAGTTCACAAGAAACCATTTCTCATGAGAATGAATGGAACACTTAGCACTCATTGCATCTAGGTGATGCTCACAGAGGTGAAGCACCGGGACTTCTCGGAAGGTCACACATCCCCGTACTTCTCCAACTTAAGCGCATTTAACCACAGAGTTTCCTCCAAGGTTAAGCCCACTTTGCTTGCAATCCTATTTGCAAAACCTTCAACAAGTGTTGTGCCTTATGAACCATTCATTAGAAAGCCCCTTAAGTTCATCAAATGATAAGTAGGATATATTTTCCACCACAAGTCAAATTGTGATATTGCTATTAGGATTCATCTGTGTAGTTTTTGAGTTGAACTCATTGACCCAAGTTTCATGAGTAGTGGTTCACAAGAACTCATCTCTCATGAAAATAAATGGAACACTTAGCACTCATCACATCTCGGTGATGCTCATAAAGGTGAAGCACTGGGACTTCCCCGGAGGTAGTGCACTCATCCCAATATTACAGCTAAAGCATGCTTAACCACAGAGTTTCCTCCAAGGTTTAGGTCACTTTGCTTGCAACCCCATTTGCAAGACCTTCAGCAAGTGTTGTGCCTTATGAACCATTCATTAGAACGCCCTTAATCTCATCAATTGATGAATAGTAGAATTCATTTTCTAGAATTCTTTCAAGTTCCTTTTATTATATATACTCAATAAATAATTATATACAAATTTGGCATGATATACACATGTGAAGTGATATATACACATGTATATACCAAAACAACTTTATATATGTTGGGCTTAGGGACTGAATTGCATTCATTATTTAATTTAATTTTGATTAAAGTTATAAATATCTAGCAATTTGGCTAATTTTGAGAACTTATATGTCATACTTGACAAACCTAAAATGATAATAATGATTATTGTAGGGTTCTTTGTTTTCTCCAAAATAATTAAGGAAAAACTTTGTTACCTTGCTCTTTTAGATTATATTGCAACAAATAATTAAGGCAGTTTTGTTACGGTCTTCTTTTGTTTCTTATTGCAACGATTTAAATATTTGAAATTTATACAAATCCCATTTATAAAAACCTTCAGCAAGTGTTGTGCCTTATGAACCATTCATTAGAACGCCCCTTAATCTCATCAATTGATGAATAGTAGAATTCATTTTCTAGAATTCTTTCAAGTTCCTTTTATTATATATACTCAATAAATAATTATATACAAATTTGGCATGATATACACATGTGAAGTGATATATACACATGTATATACCAAAACAACTTTATATATGTTGAACTTAGAGACTGAATTGCATTCATTATTTAGTTTAATTTTGATTAAAGTTATAAATATCTAGCAATTTGGTTAATTTTAAGAACTTATATGTCATACTTGACAAACCTAAAATGATAATAATGATTATTGTAGGGTTCTTTGTTTTCTCCAAAATAATTAAGTAAAAACTTTGTTACCCTGCTCTTTTAGATTATATTGCAACAAATAATTAAGGCAGCTTTGTTATGGTCTTCTTTTGTTTCTTATTGCAACAATTTAGATATTTGAAATTTATACAAACAAAATTAATGTTAAAAAATAAATAGTATCAATCAAGCTATACAATATATTCAATGTAGAAAGAGGAAAATTTTGTTTGTTATTGCCTATCTCCCATGCTACTTCCCAGCTCTGTGACACTTTGAGACTTTGCAAAACATCTGACCCAACTTTCCCAGCTACATCTTCAGCGTTGCACATCGATTTTGTAGAGAATCATGTCACGTTTTTTCAGGTTTTTCTCGTCAGTGTCGCTTTTAGAATTTTTGCTAGTTTCCCACAATTTTTTGCTAATTAACTGTTGCTTTTTGCCATTTATTCGCCCAACAAATCGCAAAAAAAATGTTGAAAGTTGTTGACCAAAAAATCTTGATTTTTTGGGCAATAAATCACTGCACATGCTGACTCCCAATTAATCACATATAATCATAGTTTTTGCCATTTTTTGCTTTTATGCTATTATTATATATTAATAGTCAATAATAATTAAATTTTGAAACTACTTTATAATATTAATTATAAACTATAGGGGTTCGCTACTTCCCCGTTAAAGGGCATTTTATAATATTGCATAATAATTATAATTTTAAAATTAGTGTATAAAATTAGTTATATAGTTGATCTCATCAAAATCCATTGGGCAAGTTGTGCAAAGAGCTCGGCTCATATTGAAATTGTGATTAAAACATAATCATTAGCTACTTTGACACTATCTCACATGCCCCCGACAATTTAGGATGATTGAGGCCTTTGTAAATTTCGTTGATAACCACCATTACTCCTCCCGCTCCTTTGATTATGGTTTTCCAGAGGTCAGAAAGAAAACTAAAGGGACAAATTTACAAATTTTTTCTAGGTGATACCTCGTTTACTTCACTTCTGTCCTGGAATCAACCCTATTTCTAAGTGATTTGTCAATTTTGTGAGTTTTATGTAGGGTTTCAAAGATTTTTGCAATGATTTTTTTACCTTTTTTTGCCATTTTTTAGAGATTTAATATGATTTTAATGCACTTTAAATGCAAAAAGGTCATTGAAAATCGGGTCAACGATTTTTTCAGTGAAAAAATCAGCAAGCTCCAGGATTCGGGATTAATCAGGTATAATCGGGATTTTTTGCAGATTTATGCTTCTATGGACTGTCCAATGGTAGGGTTGCAGTAGAGGAGCCTTTGGGCATAATAAGCTTGCTAGGATTAATTCAAGTGAAGGCTGGGTCCAATGTATGCTTTTATGTTTCAATTAGATAATCTGAGCTTTTGTTCAATCTGATTAGAAATTGGATTTTAGATAAGCATGAATTTCCACAAATGATGTAAAATGCAATATAGGACATACTCATTTTGCAAGTTAGTGATGTAATGGATGTGAGACTGAACAAAGGAAACAGGTAGTTCTCATAGATTAAATTCATTGAAAAGGAAAGGCTAATATTCTAATGTTCTAAAAAAACAGGTTTTCTTTGAGAGTTTTAGGGATCAGAAACCACTAACTGGAAAGTGGAAACAAAAGAAATAACAATGTTAAGTTGTCCTTTTCTTAGAATAGGCAGAAATTGTATATGTACCTGTTATGATATTTAAATACATTTTTAGTTGCTGATGGTATTAATGGAGTTGCATGTTTAGGTACTATTGCAAATGGGGCTGCATTGTTACACCAAGAGGGTGCAAGAGAAGTTTACGCATGCTGCACACATGCTGTTTTCAGGTATTACATATAGAGCACAATAATGGTTTCAATATTAATTATTTTGGTTTCAATACAAATTAATATTAACTTATTAAGTGATTCAATTATTTACATGCAGCCCTCCTGCAATTGAACGGCTATCTGGAGGTCTTTTCCAAGAAGTTATTATTACTAACACAATACCAGTAACAGAACATAATTACTTTCCTCAGTTGACAGTTTTGTCCGTGGCAAACCTTCTTGGTGAAACTATTTGGCGTGTCCATGGTGATAGTTCTGTGAGTAGCATTTTCCAGTAGCATTTCCTAGATCTGTTTAAGTTGTAAATGAGATTCTTGCCCCAGTGATTGCTGGAGGACTTTGTAGGTACAAAGGTTTCCTGCACATAGAGGAGAATTTCATTGAGATCATATTCCTGTAATCTTTCTGGTTTTGGATTCACTGTTGATGACCTTTAGTTCCAAGATGCCCGCTTACAGTAGAGTTTCTTTTGCCAAGCTTTTTAATCTCTGGCTTCGCTGCTGTTATAGTGTTTCTCATTTCATTGGAATAGAGTGACATGTCACTAAGTGCAGAACTTCTGTTCCCTGTAATTGTCAGGATGGCCTTGATCCCCATTCGAGCCTTGGTATTGACTAAAGCTGTATGGTGGTGGAAATTAACTTATTGGGGGTTTTTTGACACGTCTTTTTAGCAGGAAAGAAGCTCAGACCAACTATGCTATTCTTTTCTTCAAATATGATTGGAAGTTGACTTTTGTAGCATATATATTAGGTTTTGGAGTTGATGGGACATGGAAACCCATACAAAGATTGAAGTGCAATTCATCAGAATTTTGAAAGGACCCCTTTCGAAGAATGCTAGGAAAATAGTGCAAATGTAAGATAGAGAGCAATGTTTCAAACTTCAGAGTTTTGTCCAGGAGGGGAATCCCAAACTGTTTTTATAAAGTTGATAAAGTTGTTCAGATAATTATTACTAATTGCAAAAAATATTTTAACAAGTTGTTCATAAAATTATGAACTTATTATCAACATGGAATAGAATTCGGCACATAGCTTTCATAAATCTTGTATGAGAAAATAACGAGAACTTTTGTTGGTCCAGTGGTCCTTGAAGTTATGATGCTCAGTGTTTGAGTTACCATCATTTGAGAGAGGGTAATGGATAAAAATTGAAAATAGAATTTCTTTCAGCAATTTTCTACAATGCAATTAAGCTGGTCTCAGTTTTACTTTGAGTGGAATGGCTCTATTACTCTGTATGATGGCATTAACTTTTGTACGCATTCGTCTTTGTATATAGCTCACTGGCTGTGCCTGTTTCTATTTGATGTTTCATCTGATTCGATGATTGTTAAAGTGTAACATCTATTTCGCAATGTGATATATTTTTCTATCATGTTTAAAAAAATCTACCGTCAAGGACTTGTGTAAAAAGTAGACTGAGGCTAATTTTTGACTGTTGGTTCTCTGTTTGTCAGCTATTTATTGAAATAAAATTTCATTGTCAAATGCAAGCTGTGATACATGCGGACACATCCTTGCCATCCACACTTAATAAAAGTTAGAAATAAAAAAACCTGGTCAATTAAAATTTAAAGAACATCAGTGAACCCTGAATGGCATCAACAGAACCTTGTTTTTTCATTTCAGTGATATTTTTCTTCATCCTAGCTAGCTGCAGCAAGTCGAAGAAGGCAAAAAACTCAAGTTTGAACTTAGTTCAGTTTGATTTTTTGAGGCGGCAGCTGCAACAAGGACAGAAGTAAGTGCTATTACTGTTTAAGTGTTTTTTATTATTGAAGTCTGAAGGTGATTTTCTGTTTTTTGTTTCTTTTTATTATGGACATTTTCAATTTGTGCTCTTATTTTTTCACAAAACACAAAATTATGTGTAGCAGCAGTGACAGTGAACATGAAACAATTGACTTGGAACAAATGAAGAGTTTCAGGTTGGGGTTCATTAGGATGGAGTGGTGTGGGCAAAGTAGGAGAATTATATAACTTGTTTGAGTACCCTTCTACTCTCTTCAATCTTTATGGAAAAGGCCCTTTCAAACACTCTTAAGTCTCATTTCCAATTTGTGATGGCTCTAGATAGACAAAAAATGCTTGGGATTATATTGTTTGGTTGTCATATTTGCAATAAAGATTTTAGCAGGAGCTGCTCTGAGGTATATGGTCACCTGTTGGGCATAACATGACAAGGGATTAAGGTTTGTCTAGAAATAAATATAGTCGAGAAGGCAAATGTTAATAAATTGTTTATGGAAGGTGAAGAGAGGTCTAAGGGTATGCTTATGTTCGTAAAGTCTACACAATTAGCTGTGCCATCCATGGTTGCTACTAGAACTAATGATGTTTCTACAAGAAAGTGAGGGACTAGTTGTAGTGAAGGCTGAGGGTAGTTATAGTTATGTTCAACATGCAATCATAGGTAGTAGTGTTTTTACTTTCGATTTCTTTTAGCTCATGCAATATAGGAAGTAGTAGATTTTTGTAATATACCCAATGGATATTTTTCCCAAATTTCTCAAATATATATAACTCGGAAATTAATAGACAAATTCATGCAAAAGATTTCATAGTAACTAGCAGAATACCAGGAAATTCCTAGAGAATATATACTAAGAAATGTTTTTGCATTTAATATTCAACATTACAATAACATAATCCAATCTTAAATACATAAACTATAGCCAGATTGGATAATAAGAAATGAAACTGAAGTGCAAGGTGAATTCCGTTGCGAATTCACCTCGAGTGATGAACTGGGTTTCCGTCCAATTCATCGAGGAAGCTTGAAGGTTTCCATCCTCAGGTTTCTAAATAGAAGGCTGATAGCTTGCCAAGTCTCTCCAAGAGAAATAAAAAATCAAAACATATCCAAGCATGTTGAAATGAGTTCCTCTGTTTTTTTAAGGAGCAGCCCTATGACCCTTCAACTTCCCTTTTTTGCCTTTTTGTCTTCTTTCTCATTTGTCACCTTTTTATCCACCTTTTTAATATTAAAAATGAATTTTAGTATTTTGCATTAAGCTCCCAATAAATTACTTTTAATATTTTACGAATTTGGCTTTTTCAATTTTCTAATGTCTCGAAAAGGGGACATTACAGTCCTCCCTCCTTGAGATTGTTTGACCTCAAGCAATCATGAGCTTGTAAACCAATACTAGGATCCCATATCAATCTGCAAGCTGCTTGATAGCTCATTTTGGAATCTCTAAAATCAAGACATGCCACACTGTGAAGCCAAATGTTAGGATGCAACTCATCCATCAATAAGATTCTTAGATCCCAAGTCAACCTGAAAAATACTGCTTCACCTACCTGTTGCGTCACTCTGAAAATAACAACACCAAGTTTCAAGCCGAGAAGCAACTCATCATGATCCACAAAAAGTAAAGCACTCATCCTGTCAACACCTAGATCCCAAATCAGTCTATCCATTCGATCCTGGGAGTAGAAATAGATGTTGATAATTTTACCATCTTCCTATAACAACCATATGCAAAAGTAGTCCACCCAACAGATGACAAAAACACCTCCAATATGCACGAAGATCAACCCATTAGGCCACCAAATGTCACTACTATAAGATATGCTAGCATTAAGAATGGCGCTGAAGGTGTCACAGTTCCCATGTATAGGGAAGAAATTCGTCTCATGTGCAATATTTAACACATAGTTATGCCTCTGCAAATGCCCATGCAACTCAATAACTCATGTAGACCAAGTCAAAGATGAAAATGCAATGGAAGAACAAGCAGGGCAACTGCTAATAACTGAAGTATGAATGAAGAAAAAATGACCAACCAATAAGTAAACTGCTGCCATATCATAAGAACTTAGTGACAAACTTATAGATGAGCTGTAGGAGCCTTCATTGCTTATTAAAGCCAACTCTAGACTTTTTGATTCCCTACAAGAGTCATCAATCAAATCAACCTCTCCACCAAGGAAATGGTCATCATCAAATGAAATTTCAGAACTAATTTCACTTGATTTATCTTCATCCTCATGTGGAAAAATTGTTACATCATGATTTTGTGGAGACATATAACTGCTGTTGTAAAAATCAGAATTCTTGTGGTTTCCCTTTGTCATATTTTCATCGCTCACAAGCACAACTTCTTCTAACCTTGGAAGACCTATGGTCATCTTAGTCTCTTGGCTGAAACTACTTTGAAATCTGCCCTTGGAATCTGTTATGGTGACTATCCCATTGCAGCAAATTTGAGCGTCAAATTGTTCATCAAAATTTCTGAGCCTAACTTCTTGTTGGTCCTTTTGATCTTCATTAGCATAATGTGTCTCGTTTGAATAGGGAAAGGTGGAAATGCTATGCTCACTTCCATTTTTGCAAATGGTGTTGATTCCTTCAACAATTTGTATGATCTCCTGAGTTTTCGAATTAAGACCATCTTCCTTGTGAGTAGCTGCCATAGAACTATGATTTTCAGCTTAGTATAATGAGTAATGTGTCATGCTCAATTGAAGACAAAGCTCATCTACCTCCTTCTCTTTATCATTTGCAAACTTGATTGCAATATCTCTATCTTCGAGCAATTTCAAATAATTTGATTTCATCATTTCCAATGCCCTTTTAATTGTGTGAAGGTATGCACAATTAATTCCACTCACTATTCCCTTTTCCCTTTCCTCAATTTGAACTTTCCACATAGTTTCTTCAATGTTTTTATGGGTATTATCAAAATGCACTAAGGCTTCAACAATCATATCATCCGAGACTTTTAACTTATCTTCCAAATTACATGCTCCAAATTCCTCATCTAGAAAGAAAATTTCTAATTGGTCATTCAAATCAACCCCTTTAATATCATCATCTTGGTCTAGCTCATGTATACAAGTTTGGACAACCCTTTGGTTGGAAGAAATTTCATTATCTATTGCACTGTTTTCAGATTTATTAAGAGTATTTTCCTCCATCTCAAAATGTAAGGCCTCATCTGCTATTATGTTATCATTTTCCAAATATTCATCCTCATGGGAAGATTCATTTCCTTCTTTGGGAACATCTTGAAAATAAACATTCTCATCAAAATGCTTGTCAATAACAACTTCCACATCACCAAATAAAAGGCTCGTATATCCCTTACCATTAACCACAGCTAATTCCACCTCCTTGCAAGCTTTGGTGTTACTTTGTTGGAGCCAAACTGTTGGATTCTTATCTTCTTCAATGCTGGGCTGAATTTCTTTGGCTGCCTCTTCTTCCTTGTTGTCCCCACAGTTGTGATCAAGTGACCAAGTATGCTGACATGTGAAACAAATCTGCTCTCTTCTCATTTGATTCTTGCTCATTTTCGAAGATCCTTCAACTTGTACGCCCATTGAAATTAGCTCATTTTCAGTCATGAGCTCCTTGAACCTTTCAATCTTATGTTCAATCAATTCCTCTATGAGCTCATAAGCCATAGGTGAGATTTTATGCTCCCCTCTCCAGATTGCCAACAAATCTGATTGTAATTACTTACAGATGTCATCATCCTCATCTAAGATTAAGAACATGACATTTTTCATGCAAGCCCTCATGTTGTTTGGATGATGCTTCCTAAGCTCCCTTAAGAAACATTGAAACATTTGTAGAATCATTCTATCACAACTGAGATCCAACATGATGATAAAAAATCTGGCTTTTGCCATAAGTTCCAAGGTCTTAGCCCTCTTACTAAAGGTAGGGCCCTTGACATCATTTAATCCCCACAAGCTGTCCACAATCAATTGTAGAACCTTCTTCAAGATGCTCTCCTTATAAGGTGTAATAAGAGTTGTTATTCTGATAATTTCATCAAGACAAGAAGCAACTGTTAGTCTCACATCTTCATAAAGATGCTCCATTAACCTATGCTGGACTAAGGCAACCATTGAGAGCTACAAAACCCAATTGAATAACCTCCAATATGATTGGTTCACTCTAGATAAATGCGAATCCAATTCTCCCAACTTAGAAAGAAGGCCATCTGGAGATTTTATGGACTCCAATTGCAACCCGATTATATAGAGCCCATTCCCTATTTATTTTTCTTTCTGCAAGTCTCTTAACTGTTCACCATTAAAGGTAGGTGTCATTGAATTCTTCTGAGAACACCTTGCTTTTCAGATTTTCCATTGCCTTTATTTAGTTTGATGGACACTTTACAATCCTCCCGTTTGCCACTTCAATTTTCACTACAATAATAAGTTGTATGTTTAAGCCCTATCTTCATATAGAAGCGAAGGAAGCATTTCACAAAGGAAATGGACAAGTCTGTTGCAGGTCTAAGTATGACTGACCAAACAATGTGTAGCTGACTGAGACAAGGTGATAAGCTCATAGCAAGCTTCTCGAGGCCTGAACCATGCCTCCAATGGTTTAGACTGAAAAAAAAAACCCTCAAGAATCACCTCCAATCACTTATTTGTCTGCAGTTCTAGAGGTGAACAGATCTGCTATCATTTTCTGAGTACATAGACTGATCTGAAATGACAGTACAACAGGTACTGTAAGTCTGTAAGGCCTCCTTAATGTCTTCCAACACACTCCAAAAAACTGCAGAGACCTTGTAAACAACCCAGCTATGTCAAACAACCACAAATGACAAATTTCCTGTGTAGCTATTATGCCATCTCCTCGCAATCTAAACACTTCACACCCTAGTCTGATAAACCATCTCCTCGTCTCAAAGCACACAAAAATACAATAAGTCAAACATTTAGACAACAACTGGCATCATCCTGAAATAGGCACTGAACGCACAGAAATATTATTTTGAACATTTTCCATACAAAAGTTCGTTGTCACTGATTTAGAATGAAAGCTATAACAAATAGTTGTTGATTTACTCCAATTTGTTTGTTCAGGTTTGAAGTGCAGTTTATAGTTTGCAGATAATTTGAAAACAAACTTAAAGAGTGATAACAACATCAAGTTCGATGAATTAATTTCTCCAGAATGAGCTGTTGGTTCCTTCCAGCTAGCAATACTTGACCAGAACAATGGACAACAACCATGTGGGTGCACCGGCATAACAACTCTGTGATATTCAACTATCCATCCTTGGAGAGGTATTAGCTTCAATTCCAGAAGTGTCTGAAGATACCATATGCGTTATCCCTCATGTCAAAGTATGATACCGTTTGCAACCACACAGTCCGAGAAAACTCCCAATGGTAATGCTAATGCCCCTTAACTCTTTTGTGGTATCACGCAGAAATATTCAGTCTCAAATGTAAGAAGTTGCTGTCGAGTTAATGAGGTCCCAGCAATACACGACACCAATTTAGCAAGTAGTCTTCGATGTATATGATACACTTCTTAAATCAACATTCATCTTTTGCAATAAAATACCCGATAACCACTAAGATCATTCCGTTGGAGTTAACACACACACAGTTACCCAGTCGCCTATCACACAACAATCTTCTATCAGACTTGAAGCCCGTGATTGAAAAAGTCTAGCATAAGATTTAGAACTTCATAGACAAGAAACAAGCCCCCAAATGACACTCACATGGAAAGGTAATAGCTGTAAACATTGCTTCAAGCAAGAGAGAGCATTCATGAGATATCCTTAGACATGATATCCACGGTGACTTCCGTTCTCAACATCCACACGATAATTTGTATTGTTCTGTTCTGTCACAGCATCTAACGTGAAGGCTTGTTTGTTTAGTGTGGTCTTTACCAGCGACCACAAACCCAAAGTAAATAAACACAGAAGTCTTATGGCTTTCTCAAACACAATGTTCGTATTATTGAGTGCAGTTTGAAAAAGTAGCAGGAACACCCGATAATTTTTTCACTACCTCCGTATTAGCAATAATTGTTTTCTTTTTGTGAAACATTCTCACAACCCGATACTGTAGAGAGTTTCTTTCATAGAGAATCGGGAATTTCCCAGTCACGACAATATTCAAATAATTATAATGTTCCAATATAGCAGCGATAGCAAATATTTAATTTTCATAGAATTAAACTTCAATCGGACTCACCAATATTTATGTCGGCACTTCTGGAAATATTAAAACTCATTTCCCCTCACTTGTACGGGAAATAATGAAATTGCTAGGCCTATTACAAACTTCAGACTTCATAAATACTAGTAGTTGCACCTTTTTTTACATGCAATGATGAGCCGATAGGAGTTTGATATGTAGAAATTAGAAGGAATTCTGAAAATGATATATAACAAATCTTGGTTAGTGAGGGTTTTTCGCAAATTATGTCTGTTCAAATCTATACCAAATTTCTTCACAACCACACTTACTATCATTAACTAATCAAACCATTGATAATTCCAACTATTAAGTCACTGTCACCCTTGCCTCCACCAACAACAAACTCTAAAAATTAATGACAATAATCTCTCCTATTTTAGATCTATCTCTATTTATTTCCTCTTATCCCTTTCTCACTTCCCCCTTTATCTCTTTTTATACATATTTTGTCTACTTCAATTTTCTTCTCTTTATCTTTGTTCCTACTCTCTATCTCTTTCAGTATTCCTCCTTATCCCTCTACATCACTCTCTATTTATATCTCCCTTTCTAAATATTGAGTTATCTTCCTCCTTTTACTCTACATTCATCTCATTTTCTCACTCTCTTCCCATATATTTTTATCTCTCTTTTTCTTTTCATATATTTGTCTCTCCCTTATTCACTTTCACTCTTTCCATCTAATATTTGTTTATTTCTCTTCTATTTCTTTATATTCTTACAAATATTTGTTTATTAATATTAATTTAAATCTAGTGTCTAATATTTTTGTGTTATGACGATTTGTTTCAAACATTAAATGATATCAAATAATTGAATCAAAATTTTAAATATATATTCGAAAGATTATACAAAATTATAGTTTTATTTACATTTTATGTATATTAAATAATAAATTATAATTTCATGTATTTTTTTAATATGTAATTAAGAGAGAAGAGATAGATTTTATATTTTTTTGATGAAGTGAAGTATTTGTCTCTTTATTTTTCTTTGTATTTTAGACATAATATAAATTTTAATTTAATGTATAATATTAAAATAATATTAGAAATTGGAATCAAACTTAAGGGCCCGTTTGGTGCATGGAATACCAAATGCCAGATATAGTCAATTCTGGAAGATCCTGCAATTCTGGAAGATACAAATTCTGAAAATGATTTTCGCAATATGGGATGACCTGTTTGGTTCATCCGGAAGATGACTGAAGAAGTATTGTCAAATTTCTCAGCTGAAAGAAGTGGTTTGGGAATGAGATTCAATTACAGGGCTTGGCAATGCTGTTCATCCATGTTCACTGGATTCGTCTCTCGCTTCCAACTCTCGAACAACGAACGAATGAGGGAGGAAATCTCCTCTGTGCGGACTTGCCTGAAGGATTCGATTCTGTTTCCCCTATACCAGGCTCATTCTTAGCCTAGTCCAAAAAGAATATTATTAACTTATTCTTCAAAAACAAAAATGAGCGAACCTAACATTTTTATTTTATTCTCAATGAAAACAAACATGATAGGGTACCAAGAGAGAGCGCACGAGAACTTCGGGAGCTGACGCTTAGCTGGGTGATGAGTTTTGCAGATGCAACTGCATTGTGCAGGGGGGTCATTATTTTCGCAAATCTTCGCCTGGTCGTATTTTCACTACCATTTTCGAACAGATTTTTTGTTCTACGAGCAGTCCTGGTTGTTTGAGATGTAGCAGAAGAGGAATTTTTGAATGCAGACCTTGCATGCCTTGAAAATGAAAATGCTCCATGATGGGATGCCATTGACCACACTAATTTCGGCGATGAAAACTAACGAAAATTTCGGACTTCAAATATCATAAAGAGCAAGTGGACCTGACAACACATAAAATGGGCATTCAAAAATGGAAATTACAGCTCTAATTCTAATTCCACCTTTTCAAGTGGAAGATGACATGTTAATTTTGTGGGCAAAATTGGAATTTCAAAATTTCAATTCTTATTTGTTTGGATGGACACAAACAGAGAATTCACTAATCTGAAAATGTTATTCCGGAATTAGAGCCCATATTCCATGTACCAAATGGGCCCTAAATGTATTCCTTTATATTTAATTAAGAATAAAAAGGTAAATATTTAGATTATTGGATAAAGAAATGAAGTACTTTCCTCTTTATTTCTCTTTACATTATAATATAAATATCATGTCTAATTTTATTTTTACACTTGTAATTACGCCGAGGGGCGTAGCTATACAATGGGAGCACAAATGGAAATACCGGCACGAGAATATGCCATAATAGATTTACTGTCAATAAAAATTATTATTTTAAATAAAAAATTAGTTAGGTTGAAATAATAGCTGGTCCGAAAATATAGCTCACTCGAAATTTATAAAACAAATTATTTTTTTTCAAAAATATATAGTATAGAAAAATAAATTAAAAATATTTTAATAAATTTTAAAAAATAAATAATTTTAATTTTTAAAATAAATAAAACTAGCTTATATATTAATTTTTAAAAAGTAAAATAAAAATTATTGGGGCACGGGGCCACCACCCCTCGGCCCCTTGCCTTCTGATAGACGTTTTAAAAGTTAAAAAATAAATAAAATAAAAATCTTTTTATTGGGGCACGGGGCCACCACCCTTCGGCACCCTGCCGGCAGTGGCGGTTGCACTATTGTCGACGGTGACAGGCAACCTACTAAGGCTGTCGTGGGCTCCCGTTTGCAACCTTGTCCGTGGGACCCACTGGGGATCCCACAGATAGGGTTGCCAGCGAGAGCTCACAACAGCCTTGGCAGGCTTTGTTGCCACTGCTAGTAGAGGGTCGGGGATGTGGTGGCCATGTACCCCAATAAAATAATTTTTAAATTTTTTTAAACTTGTAAAACAGTCATGCTGAAGGTAGAAGGGGGGGCGGGGTGTGGTGGCCCCGTGCCCCAATAATATTTTTTAAATTTTTTTTAAAAAGAATTCAAAACGCCCATATTGCTGGGCATTAATTGTTTTTAATTTTTTTTTTATAATTCGACATCCACTACAACACCCGTTATTAGTTTTATTAATTTTGTTTGAATGTTTAATATTTAATTTGGAATTCGAAAAGGCAAAGGAATTGCAAAAGACGTTGGAGAATATGAAGAGACGCTCTCAGATTATAAAAGAGTGTCTCCTCATTTCATTTCTTATTTTGTTTCATTGTTATTTTGCAGAGTTTGAATCTAATTGGATAATTTTAGAGGAGCCAATACTAAATTCAACTTTGGAGCAAGTTCTTTCCAAGTGAGATTTTCATTTTGTATTTTACTTTTCCATAAATTTAGTTGCATTTAAAATATTTAGATTTCAATTTGTATTTAAAATAATTTGATTTAGATTTTCATGTTCCATTTTGATTTGTATGTTTGATTTCATTTAGAATAAATTGATTTGCATTTAAAATAGTATGAATTTTCATTTGCATGTTTGATTTGCATTCAAGATCAAATATGCAAATGTAAATCAATAGCATGTTTGATTTGCATGTTTCATTTTGAATTACATGTTTCATTTGTTGTTTTGCAGAGTTTAAAGAATTGGAGAGTTTTAGAGGAGCTAAGACTAGATTTGCATGAAAATTTTTGAATTAAATAACATGTATCATTTGCATGAAAATTTTTGAATTAAATGTTTCATTTTGGTATGCATGTTTCATTTAGATTTGTATTTTAATAGTTTGCATTTTACATTTAAATTTGCATTATAAATAGTTTGCATTTTAGATCCATATTTGCATTTGAAATTGTTTGCATTTTAGATTTAGATTCATATTTGCATTTGAAATAGTTTGCATTTTAGATTTAGATCCATATTTGCATTAATAATATTCAAATTAAAAATATATTCTGAGTATTTATATTTATATAGCAATGTTTGAAAAGTGGAAGACAATGCCACCATATTTCAAACATTACTATGTGAGTACTTTATATTATTTTCATATTTTATAAATGCTTTATTTAAGGATTTTGCATTTTAGATTTAGATTTGTTTTTTAGATTATGCTTCATTCATTTGCAATAGTTAAAAATGGTGAACACTATTTCTTCTTCCTTAGTTAAAATTGGAAAATATTAAATATACATTAGTCTAAATAGATTAAGTATACATTAGTTTAAATAGATTAAGTATACATTAGATTAATTTATTTTGTTTCTTAAATGTTACACTTTTTTAAGCATATATTAGATTAATAGTTTTTAATAATTTGCATTTTTTACATTATTATCATAAATAATTTCTATCATTATTGTGGAGGGCAATGCCGTCATATTAATAAAATTTGTATTCTATTATTCTTAATAATTTTTTTAAAAAAATTGATTTACCATACATTAAATTTTCTTAATTGGTTAAATCTTTGAATTATTGCTAACATTTAACATTAAGAATATATTTTATTTTTATGTTTTGAAATTAAAAATATATTCTGAATATTTATATTTATGTAGTAATGTTTGAAAAGTGGAAGACAATGCTGTCATATTTCAAGCATTACTATGTGAATGTTTTATATTATTTTCATATTTTATAAAGCATTTATAAAATATGAAAATATATTTTAAAAATTTATAAATGGTGAACACTATTTCTTCTTCCTTAGTTAAAATTGAAAAATATTAAATATACATTAGTTTAAATAGATTAAGTATACATTAGATTAATTTATTTTGTTTCTTAAATGTTACACTTTTTAAAGCATACATTAGATTAATAGTTTTTAATAATTTACATTTTTTACATCATTATCATAAATAATTTTTATCATTATTGTGGAGGGCAATGCCGCCATATTAATGAAATTTGTATTGTATTACTCTTAATAGTTTAAAAAAAATAAAATTAGATTAAGCATACATTAGATTTATTAATTATTAAAAAATATTTGAATTATTGCTAACATTTAACATTAAGAATATTTTTTATTTTTATGTTTTAAAATTAAAAATATATTCCAAAAATTTATATTTTTGTAGTAATGTTTGAAAAGTGGAAGGCAATGCCGCCATATTTCAAACATTAATATGTGAATGTTTTATATTATTTTCATATTTTATAAATGTTTTATTTAAGGATTTTATTATATCTTTTTAATCAGAAAAACTCAACAAATATTTATTTTCTATTGAGGATTGTATTAAAATAATTAAAATATTTTTTTCGCGTTGTCATAATGCAAAAGGTATAACAAATGGATTTTGATTTTGGAATGAAAGTAAAAGTCTCTTGTGATGAAGAGGGTTTTGAGGGAGCCTAGTTCCCTGCAACAGTATTAGGATATGTGAGTAATGTAGACAGACCCAAGTTTGTCATTCAATATGATAATTTTATAACATATGAATGGTCTCGAGAGCCTCTTATTGAGGAGATCTTCTATGAACATATTAGACTTGCACCTCCAGTAATTAATTTGCCTCAATACATTCCACTCAACTTTGCTGTGGATGCATTCAATAATGACTGTTGGTGGATAGGTGTTGTTGTTGACAGATTTCAATCTCCTCTTAGTCAACAATAGTTTTTTGAAATCTACTTCCCTTGTACTCAAACTCTGCAACCATATTCTCGTGCCCAGTTACGTTGAGCACACGAATGGATTCAAGGACGATGGATACTAAAACAATAGTTTTGAATAGCTCATTGTTTCTTTTTGTATTGAGATCCACTACCTCTTAAAGGGGATCACATATTTTTGGGGTATTATTGTAATCTTTTGTATTGAGATCCACTAGCTCTTAAAGGGGATCACTTATTTTTGGGTTTTATTATTTTGTATTGTGAAATGGGAGATCATGTATTGCCATGTTTCATAAAAAATCATCTTTTAGACCATTTATTTTTCACATGATGTATCCAATATTCTTATAAATAAAATATTCATTTGCAAGAATGTTATAATATTTTGTGTCTCCTCTTCATGTTTCCATATTTCTTATAAATTTGTCACTTTAATTATTCTTCTAATCTATTTTATTTGTTGTAATTCTTGTTGTCATTTGCCCCTTCATTATTAATATATTTTTTAACATACTATAAAAGTATAATACTTTTTACATGAATTTTAATTTCAACCAAAATTTTAACATGAATTTTAATTTCAGCCCATTTATCAATCTACTTGCAAAAGAACTTGCTCCAATTCTTCATTCTACATGGTAATAATAATCTTCATTACTAATAGATTTTACATGTATATATATATGTTACTGACTTTATTGTTCTTTCCTACTAGCTATGGTGAGATCGAGATTGAATTTTGAATCTGAGGAGGCAAGAAGAGAATACCAAAGACAATATCAAAGAGAGTATCGTAGACGCCAACAACAACAAATGACAGAAATTGAAAGAGAACAACAAAGAATAACACAAAATGAAGGTGATAGGCAAAGTTATGCGAGAAGAAAGGCAAAAGTAATGATTGAACAATTGGAAGTGAAACTCGAGATCACACAAATATAGAAAGCAGCATTTGTCAACGGAATTCTCAACAAATCTTTCTTCGAAATGAAGAGAGGCATGAAGAGGAACATCCTGATCCCCAACCAAGTGACATATATAACCGCCTAGAAAATACAAACAATCAGCTAAATGTTGAAAATGAATGCTCAACATTTGTAGAACGTGTTCTAGAAACACCACAACATGCAAGTGAAATATACATGAATGAAGATTTTGAAGGTAATATACAAAATATGCCCAACCCAAATGGTATGCTTCACTTTGAATTTAGAAGATTCCAAATGCAATTTAGACATCAGATAGATAGTTTGAAGACACCAAACATGTGTTATATTTGTCAAGAGTCATATATTGGAATGAAAGTAAATCGCACATGTGAGGGCCCTATATGCAACAAGTGTCATCAAGGGAGAGGAACTCATAGGTTTTCATCTTCAAATAATATAGATCCTGGCTCTCAACCACAAGAGCTTGCAAATTTGACTTAGGTTGAAGAGATGTTGATAGCACGTGTTAGCCCTATGTTACAAGTTACACATGCAACTGGTGGTCAATATAAGTACAAAGGACACACTATTAGTTTTCCCCAACATGTAGAACAAGTATCCAAAGTCTTGCCACATACAATTGAACATTTACCTATCATTATCGTTCACAGAAGGGATCAACATGGCACACGTTATAACTTTACTGTAAATAGGGATCGTGTCTACAAAGCATTGAAATACAAAGTTGACCATGACAAGTTTTATGCAGATGTCAGAATTGATGAAAGTGCTCTTAAAGACTTGCCAAGAAATTATGATGAGAATGTTTTTGACAAATTAAAGATAGTGCACATGGACTTTGATTTTGATGCAAATGAAGTCATATTTCTGGGTCCTATTATGGAGACAGATGAAGGCAATATAATTGAGCACACAACCTCTATGGCTTCAAGGCCACCTAATGCTCAAAGAGAAATGGAATTAATCCATGCATGGGTTAATAATCTTGATGTAGTTCCATCTGCTTTAATTGAATGACCATCTATAGGTGCATCACCTATCAATGAATATGTCATGTCTGGATTGTTGGATATGGCATTTCCAACATTGTTTCCCAATGGAAGATGTGATTGGTTAGAGCCCAGAATGAGACGAGTACATCTGCATGAATTTGTGAAGTATTTGTTGAGGTATATGGATCACTGCTTTGGTAAACATCCAATATTTAGGTATTTCATGATGAATATGATAATGAGACATCGTGCACAAAGTTCGGCCGCTATCTTTGCAAAAAGGAGTTTTTACGACATGCCAATTACCATTAATGAGCTACGTGAACACATGGAGAATGTGCCACTAATAATCTGGCAGATAAGTTAATGCGGTTTGGAACAAGTCTAAGAGGGACAAGATCATATTGGGCTAAATGTAAAGCAGAATTAACAAACTTGCTTCACCAACTCGACACTCTACAATTTTCTTCACATTAAGTGCAACAGATATGAAGTGGCTTGATTTGCATGCACTAATGCCTGGTACACCACCAATTGATCCACGAGAGGCTCAAAAATGGAGAAGATAAAATGTCATCGACTATCCACATATAGTTGCGCATTACATGCACCTAAGGCATACAATGTTCATAAAGGAAATACTTCAAAAAGGTATGAAAGTTAAGGACTTTTGGTGTAGATATGAGTGGCAATATCGGGGTTCACCTCATGTTCATGGCTTCATTTGGCTTGAAGGAGCACCAAATATGGATACTATTAATTGGTTAAATGAGGGTGAACGAAAAAGTGTAGAAAGATATTTTGATTCCATTATTCATGCATGGAATCCTAGACATGATCCTCATCAAAGAAATATACAGGTACATTTCATTCACCTTGATATTATATATCAGTAAAATATAGTTATTAGAATATTTTCATTAACATAAATTTATAATAATAATAAATTAACTATTATTTTTAGGCATTCCAAAATTTTGGTCAACATCCATGTCTCAAGAATACTGCACAACTAGCTCAGATGGATATCGACCATGACTATGAATAGATACTCAATTGTGTCGAAAGACACACGGTTTGTAAGGAAGGTGCATGCCTACGCAAAAAAAGGGGAAGGATGGTTTGCAGGTAATTATTTCATCAAATCATAGTTGTATCTCAATTTTTTATATCAACTATTTAAACAAGTTCAGCTAACAAGATCAAATCACCTGTTGGACATTTTAGAGGAATGTATCCTCTACTTATAAACCAAGAAAGTTGACATTTTTGAGGTAGTTATATAACCCAATCTTCAATTAGACCAAAACTGCTAAAACTGTCATGAATTTTTGTAACTGTGTCTGATAAACCAATTTTTTTTATTATCTTTCCATACATGTGATATGCAAAAACTAACAAAGACCCATTTTAGATAATTCATTTCCCTTTCCAGAAAGGTATTATGGCTAGGGTCTATTGAATAACTAAGCCCATCAACTTTCACATATACCAAACCTATTTTTTTATAACCGTTTTCTTAACCTATGTGAACATTAAGTGTTAATTGTATAACACTTAAGTGCATGTCTTGAATATGTTTTGAACAATATTGAAGGACATCAAATAAGATAATTTCATGATTTTAACCATACCATATGCCCATTATAATTTCATGGATGTATTATTGACATCAATGACACCATTCAAAGACCAAATACCAAAGGTTCAACATACTCCCCCTTTGGCATTGATGTCAATACCTGTAAAAACATATTAACCTTTGCATGCACCTATAACACCTGTATATCATCACCTATAGAATACATCATGTACCTGTAGATTGCATCCTCATGATTTTTCTCCCCCTTTGACATCAATGACAAAGGAGATATACCAAGGTTTTAGTTGTAAAAAATTATCATAAATGCTCCCCCTGAAACCTATCACACACTGATTAACTTATGCAAGAGAAGAAAGAGAGAGAACTCCCAATCTAGCTCTCAAACCTTCAAATACTTCTTTTGATAAAGGTTTTGTAAACATGTTAGCCAACTAATCTGAGGAAGGAACAAACTCCAATTCAACATTACCTTTCAAAACATGCTCCCTTATGAAGTGATAACGAATATCAATGTGCTTGGTACATGAATGCATAACCGAATTCTTAGAAATACTGATGGTGCTTTGATTATCACAAAATATAGGAACTTGTTTAGAAACTATCACTTTTATAACTGATAATGTTTGAATCATCCATAGAACACGTTGACAACAAGAACATGTTACAATATACTCAGCCTCTGTATTAGAAAGAGTAGTAGTGTCCTATTTTTTACTATGCCAACATACCAATCTATTACCCAAAAAGAATGCTGCTCCTGAAGTACTTTTTCTTTCATCTAGACAACCTGCCCAATCCGAGTCAGTATAAGCAACAAATCTGAAATCATAATGTTTAGGATACCAAATCCCATAATCCAAAGTACCTTGAATATATCTAAAAATTCTTTTGACTGCCATAACATGAGATTCTTTAGGTGAAGATTGAAATCTTGCAACCAAAGAGACAACATGCATGAGATTAGACCTTGAAGCAACGAGATATAGTAAACCACCAATCATGGATATATAAGTAGTTTGATCAGCATCAGGAGAATCATCATTTTTAGTAAGTTTACATTGTGTTATCATTGGTGTTCCCATAGACTTACAATCTTCCATATGAAATTTGTTTAACATTTCTTTTGCATACTTAGTTTGGGATAAGAATATACCATTTTCCAACTGAGAAATTTGCAACCCAAGAAAATATGATAGTTCCCCAAGCACGGACATTTCAAATTCAGATTGCATAAACTTTGAAAAACCTTGACTTAAGGCATCATCATTAGATCCAAACACTATATCATCAACATAAACAAGAACAACAAGAATATCATCACGTGTACTATAGATGTACAAGTTACTATCAACACCACCTCTTTTAAATCTAATTTTGATAAGATATTGATCCAACCTAGAATACCAAGCCCTTGGAGCTTATTTCAAACCATAAAGAGCCTTTTTCAATCTGTAAACATGATTAGGATAATCTTTGTTTTCAAACCCTTCATGTTGATCCATATAAACCTCTTCATCAAGATAACCATTTAGAAATGTTGTTTTAACATCCAATTGGTACATTTTAAAGCCTTTAAAAGCTGAATATGCAAGAAAGATTGTAATTGCCTCAAGTCTTGTAACTGGTGCAAAAGTTTCATCAAAGTCCACACCTTCTATCTATGCATAACCCTTACAAACCAATCTAGCCTTGTTTCTTTCTATCTTTCCATTTTCATAAAGTTTATTTCTAAAAACTCATTTAACACCTATTACATTTTTATTTTGAGGTCTAGGCACTAATTCCCATATCTTATTCTTTTCAATTTGACTTAGTTCCTCTTTCATAGCTTTAACCCAAAATTCATCCTTACTAGCTTCTTTATATGATTTTGGTTCAATTTGAGATAACAAACAAAGATTATCACATTCACTAGATGTAGTTCTTGTTCTTGTTTGAATACCTGCCTGTTTATCCACTATAATCTATTCTTGAGGATGATATTTCTTCAATCTTGTTTCTGTAGTTTTGGTACCTGCTGGTTCTGGTATCTCTGCCTAATCTTTTGTCTCTTCTTCCCCTTCATCCACATTATTATCTAATTTGTTCAAGTCATTATCATTGTCTTGGAGGAAAGTATTATCCACTCTTGTTTCCTTTTTATCCTGCATAACTTCATCCACTTTTACATGTACACTTTCAACAAGTTTATTTAACCTTTTATTAAAACATTTGTAAGCTTTACTTTGAGAAGAATATCCTAAAAATATTCCTTCATCACATCTTGAATCAAAGCTTCCTATGTTATCATCAGAATTCTTAATCAAACTTCTACTTCCAAAAATTCGAAAATGCTCAACAGAAGCAGGAAGTCCATACCATAACTCATAAGGAGTGTACTTAGTTTTTACTCTTAGTTGTGCCCTGTTTAAAATGTATACTGCTGTTTGAACTGCTTCTTTCCAATACTTGTTTGGTACTTTAGATTCATCTAACATGGTCCTTGCCATTTCTTTCACCGTTTGATTCTTTCTCTCAACAACTCCATTTTGTTGAGGTGTTCTAGGTGCTTCATATTGTCTTTTGATGCCATGTTGTTCACAATAATCAATAAATTCATTTGAAGTAAATTCACCACCTTTATCTGATCGTAAGCATTTAATCTTCATGTTTGACTCCTTTTCAACCATTTTCTTGAAAATCTTAAGCTTGTTAAATGCCTCTGATTTATTCTTTAAGAAAGTTACCCACGTCATTCTTGTATAATCATATATAAAAAGCATGAAGCATTTTTCACCATTTAATGGCATTGTCCTTGTAGGACCACATAAGTCAGTATGTACTAATTGCAATGGGTTAGAAGCAAAGTATTCTTTTGAAGGGAAAGATGCCTTTATTTGTTTACCATGTTGACACCATTCACAAATAACACTCTTTGGATTACTTATACATGGCATACCTCTTACCTTTTGATGCTTACTAACTTTTACCAAGTTATCAAAATTCAAATGCCCAAGCCTTTTGTGCCATAACCAAATTTCATTCACATGTCCCATAAGACAAATATCTTCATGATTGTTAGCATTTGTGATATCTTTTAAGTTGTATACATTTCCTTTAGATATTTTACCTGATGCAACCAACTATCCTGATTTAAATTTGATTTGACAACCATGATCATCAAACACAACTTCATATCCATTATCAAAAATTTGACTAACACTTAGAAGATTGTACTTTAAACCTTCAACATAATACACATCATGAATAGACATTTTGTCACTTAGCATTAAAGAACCCAAACCTTTAATTTTCCTTGAAGAATCATCACCAAAACTCACATTGCCACCTTTGTAGTTAATCAATTTATCAAACTTTATTTTATCACCTGTCATGTGTCTAGAACAACCACTATCAATTATCCATGAGTCATTTTCTTCAGAATGTAAAGCCATTTGAATAAACATAGACCTATTAATCTTAGGCCTCCATATCTTAGTCACATTAGTATCAAATTCTTTATCAACTTGTAGACTAGTATAAGATTGATCATTTTGAAATGTCTTAGTTTTGCAATTCCTCATAACATGACCAAAAAGATTGCATTAGTAACATCTTAGACCATTCATTTTAGGAAAGGAATAATCAAAATGAAACTTTGAAAACCTTCTTGACATATATTTGCAATTACTTATTCTATGTCCATATTGATGACACATGAATCAATACCCATCAAAGAAAGAAATGAACCTGTTTGAATATATTTTACCCATGAATGAAGAGCTTGATGTAACTTTCCTTTTACCATTAGAAATCTGATTAAAATTTGCATTTTTATCTGAGTTTGAAGTGGTAACATGTTGATCTATGCCTTTACTTTCAGATTCGAATATCTCAAATAAAGATTTATCTTTCTTGTCACTAGAGCATTGTCCAAGTTCAAAACCAATTCCAGTTAGATCATCAGTTCTTCTTTGTTTCCTTAACATGTCATCCAAAGTAGTATTCTCATATTTTTCTAACTTCCTTTTATATGATGCTACTTCATTCATTAACCTTGTACATTCATGATCTTTAGAACTTAACTCTTCCTTAGTGACAAAGACAATTCTCTTTTGTTCCTCCACTTGCAATTTTAAATCTATAACTTGTTGATTTAATTCCTTAACTTATTTTTCAAAGTTCTCTTTTTCTTTTATGAATTGATTTTCTTGAACACTTAAATTCCTTGTTAATTCCTTGATCTTTTTAAGTGCATAAAGAAATTCACATTCTAAATCAGCTTCAACAAGTTCAACATCATCATCACTATCTAATTCTTAACAAGTAGTTTCTATAGCCATGAATGAAACTTCATTTTCATCACATTCAAAACTACTAGATTCACTATCTGATACATCAAAAATCAAAATCTTCTTCTTAAAGAACTTCTTTTTGTTATAGAATTTATTTTTACTTGATTTCTCTTTCTCATCATCTACTTCATCATGACTATTATAAGGACATTTAGATGTAAAGTGTCCTATTTTACCACAATTAAAGCATTTGAAAGGAAGTTTACCTTTGTATTTGACTCCTCCTTTCTTTAATTTCCTTGAGAAATGTGCTTCAAGAACATCAAGGTCTTATGATTATGATGAGACTTGCTTTGCCTTCTTTTCTATTTTGAATGACTTCTTTGCTTTTGGATTCTTGCTTGCCAAAATTTCTCATTTCATAAGCTACACGTGCTCCATGAATATCTTCCATTGTATATTTGTTAATGTCCCTAGTTTCTTCTATGGAACATATTTTAGAATCAAACTCATTAGGAAGAGATCTTAAAACTTTCTTTACAACATCAATATCATCAATTGTTTCACCAAGTCCTCTTATGCCATTCACCGTTTCATCTATCTTAAGGAGATAGTCTTCTACCTTTTCTTCATCACCCATATTTAGGTCTTCAAATTTTTCTTTCAAATTTTGTATCTTGGCTTCTTTAACTCTATCATTACCATGATAAGTATTTTTCAATTTGTCCCATACTTCTTTAGAAGATCTGCAATGCATTACCTTAACAAACACATCTTTAGACAAACTATTAAATATAGCAAATTTAGCTTTCATATCAATTTCATACTTCTTCTTTTCATCAAGATCTGTAGGTAAAGCATTAGGAACTTTATAACCATTAACAATTGAAGCCCAAACATCAAAATTAATAGATAATAAGTATGTTTTTATCATTACTTCCCAAAAATCATAATCTGATCCATAAAAAATAGGAACCTTTGAAGAACTATCATGAGCCATTATAGATAAGTATTCCACTCAACCAAAATCTACCCAAAGTTGTTAAACTTGATGTATGGAACCTTTCTCTGACACCACTTGTTGTAATACAAACACCACTGAGAAGAGGGGGGGGGGGGGGGGTGAATCAATGGTTACTTACAAACTCATCCTTTTCAATTTTTACAATTATAACATATACTTATGAAATATGAACAAGATATGTAAAAAGAAAAAATTACACAATATTTATAGTGGAAAACCCCTTAGGGTAAAAAACACTTTGAATTTGAAACTTTATTAGCCTCTTGGGCAAATCTTTTAGAGCTACAACTCTCGGAAGCACCAACACCCTATTTTTGAAACACTGATTTCAAGGAACACCAATCCCTTACACCTGAAGCACCAACTTTAAGAATACAAGAAGCACCAACTTCCAAAATGAGTAAATGAAATACAAAATCAGAGGATCATCTCTGTTATAATACAAATCATGAAATAATATTTCAACTCCAAGTTGAAAACATTAAGCAGGATTCACTTCTTTTCTTATCTCTCATACTGATTCTTTTACATCACCAAATTATACCAAATTATACAAGCCTTCTCAAAATGACTTTATCATATCATGAAATGTGTAATCAGACTTAAATCAATACATCTGAATGTAATAGGATGATTTTAATCAATGGTCTTCAAAATGCTATACTTCTTAAGAGATAAATAACATGTTTCCCTTCAAAACATTAAAGATCCAAATGCATATTCATGTTTCATAAAAATATCTTATTAAAGACTGATGTAAACCATTAAAATATAAATTAATAAACCCTTCTCAACTTCTGATATATTTCTGTAATGAAAATCAATTCACAAATGACAAAATAAAAACATAAAGCATTACCCTACTCTTTGCTGCTATAAAAACTTCTTGCAATATGCCTGATATACTTGACATTATGCACCACTCTTGAAACTTTTGATCAAATCACCTATTAGACATTTTAGAGGAATGTATCCTCTACCTATAAACTAAGAAAGTCAACATTTTTGAGGTAGTTACATAACCCAATCTTCAATTAGACCAAAACTACTAAAACTGTCATGAATTTTTGTAACTGCGTCGGATAATCAGATTTGTTTATCTTTCCCTACATGTGATATGCAAAAACTAACAAAGACCCATTTTAGATAATTCATTTCCCTTTCCAAAAAATTATTATGGTTGGGGTCTATCGAATAACTAAGCCTATTGAATTTCACATATACCAAACCTATTTTTTTATAACCGTTTTCTTAATAACCTATGTGAACATTAAGTGTTAAATGTATAACACTTAAGTGTATGTCTTGAATATATTTTGAACAATATTGAAGGACATCAAATAAGATAATTTCATGATTTTAACCATACCATATGTCCATTATAATTGCATGGATGTATTATTGACATCAATGACAACATTCAAAGACCAAATACCAAAGGTTCAACACTTCATTGGTCAAAACTTACTGGAAAATATTGATTGTTAACTCGGACAAGCCTTCCCACAAAGTACTGACATTAGCTTTGCAGGTATACCTTTCCTTATTCTTAATCATGCTATTAATGTCTTTTAATACTTATTTTAACACAACTCATATACAATATCATGTTATGATATTACTAAATGCTCTAAATTTAATTTTATCCAACTCTGTTTCAGGTGTAACTATTATTTTGGTTGGTGATCTAGGGCAGTTACCTCCTATCAATGATAGACCGACATATGATAGAAACATACGAGAAAAGCTATTGTGGCATGAATTCAAGACAATGGTTACACTAGATAAAGTATTTAGGCAAGATGGACAAAAACGTCCACCAACAAAGATTTCATCATCTTCTCACAAATCTAAGAGATGCAGATCCAAAAATAGATGATTGGAACTTGCTTATGACAAGAACTCCTATAAGGTTAGATGTTGCAAGAAATGATGAGTTTGATAAGACAGTGCATTTGTTCTCTACAAATGACAATGTTTGTAACCATAACATGAGAATGTTGTATTCTTTAAGGCATCCTATTGCACATAGTCTTGCAACTAAGTCAAGGAATGGTAATACAAATGAAGATTGGTCAACTAAAGAACTTGATATAGAGTTATTGTTCATTAGAAATTCAAGGGTAATGTTGACTACAAATCTATGGATAGAAGCCGGTCTTGTCAATGGAGCATTGGGATATATTAGAAATATTGTCTACAAACCCAGAACTGGTCCACCTGAACCACCAACATATGTCACAGTTGAATTTGATAATTAATCTGGAATACCATATGATGACCACCATCCAAAAAATAGTACCAGTAGCACCATTACAAAGGGGTAGGACCTTCCAATTACCATTAAGGTTAGCATGGGCGTTGACAATTCACAAATCTCAAGGACTAACTCTTTCAAAAGCCATGATTGATATAGGTCCAAAAGAAAGAGAAGGATTGACATTTATTGGTGTATCTCATGTAAAGTCTCTAGAAGGCTTGAGAATAATGCCACCCTTTACATATGACCGCTATGAAAAAATAAAAGTGGGAAACAACTTTCAAAGAGAAAAGCATAAGAAATCAGACTTCGATGTCTTGAAAATCAATGATGTACTCTTATGATGTATTTCAAACTTCCTATTATAAAATAAAGAATTAATTCTTCTCCTAGATTATGTCATAATTATCTTAAATTATTATATCATTAACCTATACAAGTTAAATCACATGTGCTCAATCTAACATGATTACATCATTATTTAAAGTTTCTTATAGTTGTTAAATTCATTTGGCTGACATTTCATGATAATTAATTGTTCCCTCAAATAAAGGTTGCACTATACTCTTCATTGTTCAAGATTATGTGATCATTTCTCAATTAACTATCTCATTACGCTATTCATCGTTAGAGACGTGTATTTTACATGCATCTAAATATTATTTTACATCTTTAGTTTGTCCAGTAAGATACCATAAATTACAAACTCCAATTTATATTAAACCTTAATACTACTATTAACTAAGTCTAGATGCAATCCTTCACTATAACCATAATGAGCATTATCAAATACTCTAAATCAAACTTTCAATACTATTTGTATTTTTAATCAACACACCCTAATTGTAACATTAACCGTATTAATAAAATGAACACTATGATAATTCTGAAATGTAACCCAAAACCATAATTGCAACATTTAACCTAACAGTTACCCTAACACTAACCTTAACTGTAATAGTAACACTAACCATAATTGTAATAGGACCACTAACCCTAACAATTTTTATTAACCTTAAAAATATCATTGACCTTAACCATAATAATAAAATGAATCCTAACAAAATCTTAAATTTAACCAAAATACAACCATAACCTTAATAATATCTTTAACCTTAATTGTAATAATAAAATGTACCCTATAAAAAATAATATGTAACCAAACACAACCATAACTTTAATAATATCCTTAACACTAACTCTATTTACAACATATAACATAATAACAATTACCCTAACACTAAGCCCAATTACAACATATAACCCAATAGTTACCGTAACACTAACCTTAAATGTAACAATAACACTAACCCTAACCCTAACCTTCACCTTAACAGTATCATTAATCTTAACCGTAATAATAATAATAACAACACTAACAAAAATTTTAAATGTTACCAAATGCCAACCACAACCTTAATAATATCACTAACACTAACCCTGATTACAACATATAACATAACAATAAATTCCCTAAAACTAACCTTAACGAGCAACTTAACCATAATAATAATATGAACCCGAACAAACTTCTTAAATGCAACCTAACAGTTCCCATAACACTAAACTTGCATATAACAATATCACTAACAGTAACTGTAGGTGTCACAACACCACTAAACCACATAAAAAAATAACCTAACAGTTACCCTAACACTAACATTAATTGTAACAATACCAATAAACTTAATCATAATACGAGCACTTACCCTAACAATAACCTTAACTGTAATAATAACATTAACCCTGACAAACTTCTTAAATGGAACCTAACAATTCCTCTGACACTAACTTTAGGTGTAACAATAACACTGACACTAATCGTTGTTGTCACAATAACAATTATCGTAACACTAACCATAAGTGTAACAATACCACTAACCTTAATCATAATACAAGCACTAACCCTAACAATAACTTTAACTGTAATAATAACATGAAACCTAACAAAAAAACTTAAATGTAACAAAAAATAAACCAAACACTAACCTTAACTATAACAATAACACTAACCTTAATCATAATTGGAGCAATAACCCTAACAAAACTCTTAAATGTAAAATAACAGTTCTCATAACACTAACCTTAACTGTAACAATAACACTAACCTTGATCGTAATATGAGCACTAACCCTAACCATAACCTTCACCTTAACAATATCATTAATCTTAACAGTAATCATAACAACAACCCCAACAAAAATATTATATGTTACCAAATGTCAACCACAACCTTAATAATATATTAACACTAACCTTGATTACAACATATAACGTAACAATAAATTCCCTAAAACTAACCTTAACAAGCAACTTAACCATGACAATAACCTTAACTGTAATAATAACACGAACCCGAATAAACTTCTTAAATGCAACCTAACAGTTCCCACAACACTAACCTTAGGTATAACAATATCACTAACACTACTTGTAGGTGTCACAATACCCCTAAACCACATAAAAATATAGCCTAACAGTTACCCTAACACTAACCTTAAGTGTAACAATACCACTAACCTTAATCCTAATACGAGCACCAACCCTAACAATAACCTTAACCATAATAATAACATGAACCCTAACAAACTTCTTCAATGGAACCTAACAGTTCCCCTAACACTAACTTTACGTGTAACAATAGCACTATTACTAACGGTTGTTGTCACAATTTTCTATTTTGTAAAAACACACCTAACAATTATCCTAACACTAACCGTAACTGTAACAATTCCACAAACCTTAATCGTAACCACGGGAACTAACCCTAACAATAAACTTAACCTTAACAATATCAATAACCTTAACCATAATAATAACATGAAACCTAACAAAAAAAATTAAATGTAAAATAAACAAACCAAATACTTAATAATATCATTAACAATAACCCTATTTAAAACACTGAGCCTAACAATTATGCTAACACTAACCTTAACTGTAACAATAGCACAAACCTTAATCGTAATTGGACCAGTTTCCCTAACAAAAATCTTAAATGTAAAATAACAGTTTTCGTAACACTAACCTTAGCTCTAGCAGTAGCACTAACCTTAACCATAATAATAACACTATCCCTAATAATAACTTAAAACTTAACAATATGACTAACCTTAACTGTAATAGAAGCAATATCCCTAGCAAATTTCTTAAATGTAACCTAACAGTTCCCCTAACACTAACCTTAACAATCTCACTAACCTTAATTGTAATAGTATAATGGAACCTAACGAACCCTAACACTAACCCAACCATTATATTAATACTAATTACAACTATAATCCAACCCAACCATTACAGTAACAATAACCCTTACAACAATTATTTTTAAAAATATTAAATATTAAATGTCTTTCATGTTGCGCTGCGACTGCTACTAGCTTATATATATTTATATATATAATACGCCGAGAGTAATCCTTCTCGAGGTGCCTATTTTCTTTAAATTGCAAGCTGTAATAGGTGCCTTGAGAAGGATTACTCTTAGCGTATTATATATATATATATATATATATATATATATATATATATATATATATATATATATATATATATATATATATATATATATATATATATATATATATATATATATAAGCTAGTTTAGGGCAAATGAATTTCACAAATTAAAATGATACTAAAAATTGGAATTACACTTTAAAAAGTTTTAATTTCATATACTTTTTTATATGTAAATAAGGAAAATGATGTAATTTTTAAGATTTTTGGATGAAAAAATGAACTATTA
>BSBK01005618.1:50000-182588 GCA_027943335.1 Chamaecyparis obtusa | reverse complement strand
AACTTTTTGCAACAAACAAAAAGGTTTTCGCTACGTGCAAACAAAGTCAAATCTTCCAAAATGGAAACATGTTTCTAAAGGTAGTGGTAACAAACCCTATATCTTTAGATGGATCATTCCTACATGGAATGAGATTTGGAAAAAATATTTATTAAAGTTTAACACATTATGTACTTTATGCACTTAAAGGGATGCACTGACACATAGTGGTCCATAATGTTTGGGAAAGTTGGAGAGCCAAACAAGTAAATTATTGGAATTTACCCACCTAATAAAAAACATTTCCAAAAATGGTTTGATCCCCGCGATGAGAAATTTGAAAGATACACAATGTTGCACCTTTCAACTAAGCACTTTTGCAACTTTTTGCAACAAACTAAAATTTTGTTGACACTTTTAAATGGGGTTGGAATCTTGCAAAAGTGAGAGAGGTTATTGTAGGTACTTGTAAGATGATATTGTATCCTTATAAATATCATTCTTATGTTGTGTGAGGACCAATAAATTATCCATAAAATTTTGATATTTTATGTACTTTATGCATTTAAGGGGATGCACCGGTATGGAATGGTTTGGAATGTTCAAGAAAATTAGGGACCCAAAACATGGCATTCCTAGAATCTACCTATCCAATTGGATTTTTTGGCATAGAGGATTTGAGCCCATGACAAGAAGTTTGAAAGATACATAATGTTTCACCTTTCAGTTGAGTTCTTTTATAGCTTTTTACAAAAAATGAAAAGTTGTTGGCACTTTTAAATGGGGTCAAATCTTGCAAAACTAAGAGAGGTTATTGTAGGTGGTGGTAACATGAATTTGTATCCTTAGATAAATTATTCAATATGGAATGATCCTTTAGGAATTACCCATAAAATTTTGACACTTTTACACTTTATGCACTTAAGGGGACGTATTGTTTGACCCTATACCCTCTCCTTTCCACCATCATCCTCTCCCCCCTATCTCAATCTATTCATATCTCTCTTCTAACCCTAAAACTAATCCTCTCCCTTACACCTCTCCCTTCTCACTCTCCCACTCCCCCCTCTCTTACTCTATCTCTTTATAATTTCTAAGCCTTAAACCCTATACCCTAAACCCTGAATCCTAAGCTCTAATCCTTAACCCTCTCTCCATATATCTCTCTCTAACCCTAAATCATAATCCCTGTGCCTTAACCCTAATCCATATCCCTTCCACCCCTCTCTCTCTTCCCCCCCTCTCCCTCTCTCTCATATCTCCCTTATCTCTCTCTCTCTCTCTCTCTCTCTCTCTCTCTCTCTCTCTCTCTCTCTCTCTCTCTCTCTCTCTCCTCTCTCTCTCTCTCTCTCTCTCTCTCTCTCTCTCTCTCTCTCTCTCTCTCTCTCTCTCTCCTCTCTCTCTCTCTCTCTCTCTCTCTCTCATCCCTATACCCTAAATCCTAAGCCATCTCCCTTACTCTCTCTCCCCCCCTCTCTTATTATGTACCTCTCTAAGATCTAATCCCTAAACCCTATAATAGCCCCAAACCCTAAATCCTAAGCCTTGATCCCCAAACTCTAAGACCTAATCCTTAAACCCTAAACCTTATTATAGTTACTAAACCATAAATCCTAATACCAAATCCATTAGGAGGAATGATATAGGTTCGGGGATTAGTGTTTAAGGTTTAGGGACTAGTATAGGGTTTATTTTTTAGGGACTAGTATATAATTTAGGGCCTATGATTAAGGTTTTAGGGACTAGTATAATATTTAGGGCTTATAGATTAGGGTTTATGGTTGGGGAGAGAAGGGGAAGAGAGAGAGAGAGAGTGAGAGTGAGAGTGAGAGTGAGAGGGGGAAGATAGAGAGAGGAATAGTTTGAGGGGAAATAGATGTGGCGAAAGGGAGAGGGAGAAGAGAGGGGAGAGAGTGAGAGTTAGATAGAGGTGTAAGAGAGGGTTTATGTATTAGGGATTATAGTTTGAGTTTAGGACTTATAGATTAGAGGGATGGATAGAGTAATAATGGGGTAGAGAGAGAGAGAGAGATGTGTGGAAGATAAAGAAGGGAAAGATGGATATAGTGAGAGAGGGATAATGGGAGAGAGGGGTGTAAGGTTTGGGGCTTGGGGCTTATAATTTAGGGTTTTGATATTGAAGAAAGAGATAAGGGAGGATAGAGGGGGAGGTGAGATAAGTGGGGAAGAGGGAGAGGTGGAGAGAGGAGATAGTGAGAGGGTTTGAATAGAGAGGTTGGGAAATAGGATACAAGTAAAAGAGGGAGGGAGTGAGAGATGAGAAAAGAGAGAGATAGGGAGAGATAAAAATATTGAAGGGGGAAAGAGATAGAGAAATAAAGATAGAGGAAGGGAGAGGGAAAGAGAGTGAGAAGGAGGAGAGGGGGAAATATTGGAAAGGAATAGGGGAAATAGAGAGTGGGGATACATAGAGGAGTAAAGGGATAGAGAGGGGGGAGGGTAATAGGTTAAATATGGAGAGATTATGAGAGGGGGAAAGAAGAGTAGGGAAGGGAGAAGGGAGAAAAAAAGAGGGAGATGAGGAAGAGAGATGGGGAGAAATGGACATCATGGATAGAGGGAAAGGGGAGATAGGGAAAGGGAGAAGGGATAAGGGGAATAAATAAAGGTAAGGGAGATGTAGGAGAGAGAGAGAGAGAATGAGTGAAAGAGAGAGGGAGAGTGGGAGGGATATTAGGGAGAGAGGGGAAATGGAGATAATGAAGAGAGGTATGAGATACAGAAGAAGGAGAGAAGGGAGAGGGATGGGAGAGAGGGATAGAGATTGGAAAAGGAGAGGGAGGTGATACACATAGAGATAGAGTTCATAAAGAGAGAGCTCTTAAGGGGGGACCTAGAGAGGTGGAGAGGAGAGGACACAACTAGAGAGGTGAGTTGCTTAGATGGAGAAATAGATGTCAAAGACCTAATTAGAGAGAGATTGAGTTTTGAGATGAATAGACGATGATATAGGGAGTTGGGGTAATAAAAAATGGATGGAGAGATGGACACAATAACTTGAACCCTAACATATATAAGTTTTAGTGAAGTTGGGAGACATGGAGAAAGAGATACTTACAAATTGGCAATGTCAAATGTTTGTCTAGTGTCATATTTGGTGCACACCATATGTAGAGCATTTTTTTTACATTTTTCGCATGTCATATATGGTGTGTGCCATATTAAATGTCTTGGGAAATACCAGTCTTATGCTTAGATTTACCTTGGATATCTAACCCAAAGGCTTGGATGACTATAATAGGCATGGGATGTGTTTTTTAGAAAACAAAGAAAAAATTCTCACATTTTTATATGTGCTCCTTGTTAGGTTTGAATGTGGTTCAATGTAAACAAAATCAAATAATGTGATGTTGTTAAGCTCTCTGTTAGTTATTTAACCATATAATTTATTTTTATTTTTTATTATGTTAAGCTTTCCATCTCTAATTTCTTTTGTAAGTGTGCCTGATTTTTGTCAAAAACCAACATGTGGTGTTTTGGGCATAAAGTTTGGTTTGTTTATCAAATTTTGTAATAATTACATTTTTAGAAACTAGACTCCATCTACACACCTAGAAAAAAAAAGTTTTGATTTTCAATTAGTTTTCAACAATTTATGGGGGAAGCGCACTCAAATTTCATGTTTTCAGAATGTGTCCACTTTGAAAATTCACAAAAATTATACATTTGTATAAAATTAGTTGAAAAATCCAAGATAAACTATGTGGTGTTAGCTAAATTATCACCGAAGTGATTTAGAAAAACTCAAAAAAAGAGTTTAAAGTTGACATTTTATGGGGAGCACACCATAAACTATATTATATTTTTTCAAAAGAAAAAGGACCAATTTGTGTACTCCCCTTTCTTGAGGCCCTTAATCTTCAATATTTTCAAACAAATTAGTAGTCTAGAAACTATATTTAGAGTAATACAACTCCTAATCTTATTGCATCTTTAAATTTTTAGTGTAACTATCTTGATTTTCTTGTTGAAGTTTAGAGTTTATTGATTTCAGGAAAAAATGGCATCTTAAGACCCCTTTTTGGTCCCCATCTTTATGCGCTACCCTTATATAAAATACCTTTTCAAAAACTACATATAAAAACTTCAAGTGAAAAAATAGATTTATATTGATGATTAGAGAATTAAGATCAGTATCATAAGAACAATTTTTTTTTGTTATTCATCTGAAAGAAGATATTTCTTAGATTCAATTACAAATATCTAATTCTTATTATATTCAATGGCTTCAATGTATATCTTGTTAACAATATTTTCAAACATTTCAAATAAACTCATTCGATATGTATAAATTAGTTCATTTGGTTTACCCTCAATTGATTATTACAATAGAGTGCCTACATTAGCTATTCTTAATAGTAAATTTGATATTTTATTCAAATATCAATGTTTAATAAGACATGAGTTGTGTGACTATTCCACCATTTCAAATACTATACAATGGCAATGGGTTCCTTTTGTGGTTAACTTTATAGTTTTAATGGATATTCTTTGTTATAATAATGACTAGTTTTCTTGGGAACTTGTGCCAACTATATTCCCTCTTTTTTGTCCATGTCTAAAATTATGTTATATTTTGAATCTTGCTTTTGCAATATTCTTGGATGTAGAATGTAATTTCTCTATCACATAAATATGTTTAACATTCTTCCACTTTAAATTTTCAAGTCCAAACTTCTTTATTACAACAATGCACCATTAATAATACAATTAATGTATGCCAATATAAATTTTATATAGTTATGGTGCAACCGCTAACTAAATTTTGAAATAGAGGAGAAAAAAGAAAATATCAAAGAGAATTACAAAGACAATATCAAAGATGACAATGAGAACAAATGACAAAAGTTGAAAGGTAAGAACACAGAATAAGAGATAATGAAGCTCTAAGACAAAGATATGCTAGATCAAGGGCCAAAGTAAGAGTGCAATAAATAACTGATATAGAAAGAAATGTAAAAAAACATATCAAAATCGAATGGAATGCTCCCAGTTGATTTTAAAAGATTCCAATTGCAATTTTGACATCAATTGAACAAATTTACAATGACAAAAATGTATCACATTTGTCAAGAATTTTATCCAGGAATAAAAATATATTCCACCTCTAAAGACCCATATGAAACAAATGTCACCAAGATAGAGGTAATCTTGCATTTTTAACTTCAAATAATATAAATTTTGGGCCACAATCAGAGGGGTTTCTAATTTGACTTAGTTAAGATAAATGTTAATTGCACATGTGAGTTTAATACTAGAAGTTACAAATGTAATAGGTGTTTAATATAGATACAAAGGACACACAATAAGTTTCCCACAAAATGTTGATCATGTTTGACAATTTTTTCCCCACACAATAGACCATTCACTAATCATTATAGTTCAAAGAAGGGATCCATGTGGCACTAATTATAGCTTTATAGTTAATAGGGATTGTGTCTATAAAGTACTTAAGTACATAATAGAGCATGGAAATTTTGACTCTAATGTTAGAATTGATGAAAATTCTCTAAAAAAATTATCAAGAAATTGTGATGAAAATATTTTCAACAAAATGAAGACAACACATGTGAAATATGATTTTTATACAAATAAAATCATATTTGTTGGTACAACGATGGAGATAGATGAAGAAAATATAATTGAGCACATGACATCAATGGCTTCCAACCTTTCAATGCACTGAGAGAGATGGAATTGGTCAACGCATGTGTTAATAATTGCAATGTGAATCTGACAAGAACATTAATTAATTGGATAGGAATTGGTGCATCTTCTATCAATCAATATGTCATATTAGGATTACTTGATACAACATTACCAATATTGTTTCCTAATGAAAGATGTGACTAGTTAGAATATTGAATGAGGTGAGTACATTTGCATGAATTTGTAAAACATCTATAGCGATATAGGGATCATCATTTTGATCAACATCCAAGATTCAAATATTTTATGATGAATATGATAATGAGACACTGTGCACAATATTCATCTACAATATTTGTGAAAAGAAGTTTCTAAGACATGTTGATCACCATTAATGAATGGTGTTATCATATAGAAAATATGTCATAGTCCTATCTAGATAATAGGTGTAGCGTCAAAAAATGGAAGCACTTCCATTTAGGACTGGTTTAGCCCTCCAAGTGGTTTGGGGTCATGTCAAATGCCTTGAATGGGTCTTTGACTTGGATCTAGCTTTTTCCCCTGTTCTGCCCCATTTTCCACTTCTTTCCTGCTTATTTTTGGCATCCCGATCTGAAATTATTAGATTCTTGACTTCAGGGTCAAGGTCAACCTTTTAGTTCAAGGTCAACCTCGACCCTGACCCAGGGTCCAAATTTCAAAATCCCAAAGTTTTTGAATGTCAGGTTTCAGAAAGATTTATTTTCCCACTTCCAAGTTGACTGTTTCAGGCTTCAAAATGGTAAACTCTTAAACTATGTTTAATCTAGGTCCATTTCTAGGGGTAAAGGCTTAAATTGGAATTTAATTATCCTATGCCAGCCTCTCTAGAAGTTTGTGCCCTAGATAGTATAAAAGGAAGCCTTCTCCTCTCATTTTCTCCACCACAACACAAGATCAAGCAATCAAGAAGCAAGAAAGAAGGAAAAGGAAAATATTCAAGTATTCATCCATCTTAAAGCATTCAAGCATTCAAGATCCAATTCATCAAGGAGATCCATTAGTAGCCATTGAAGGATTCAAGCTCTATGGAGCTCTCTTGTTGAAGATTCTTCCATCCATTTCCATCCAAGCCTCTTCCTATTCCAAGATCCATTTAAGATTGGTGTTGAAGATCTAAAGACAATTGATTTGAGACATCTTACATTCAATTATACATTCATTTGGAGCATCCATACTTGTAGATTCAAGGATTTGAATCCTCCACAAGGGTTTCAACATAGGCAAGGTGAATTGTTTCATTTACTTTGTTTATTATTGCAATTTCAAGGTTAATTCCTAAATTGGGGTTTGACCAAGGCAAACCCCTCCCCCCCAACAAACAAAACCATTTTTCTTGTAGGAACATGTATGGAATAGTGAATTACAATGTAGATTTGGACACCCTTTTCGGCAAACTTTCGGGATCTGCGAACTGAATTTTCATCAGAGCAGCGTAGGTCAAGGTCAACATTTTGGGGTCAAGGTCAACCTTTCTACCTAAGTCAAGGTCGACCTTTCTTAGAAAAGAAAAAGATTTTTGGATTTTGTAGATCTCACAGTTTTGGTTTATAACAAGAAAAATCAATAGTTTCTAAGATTGTTTGATAGGGTTTTCAACAGTTTCTTTTTCGGAGGTAAGTACTTTTTATTTCTTCATTTCAATATTAGCCTTTAGATTTACTTTCCATATCATTAGAATTTCATGTATGTGTTAAATATTGGTTTATGGTCTCTTTTATGTGCAAACCCCCATTGTTCTAGACCCCATCCATATTTTACATATTACATTTTGGTGAACCCGTTTTATGACAACTCTTTCTTTTTGGTGTTAGATTTGCATTTTATGTTAGATCTTACATGCTTATAAAAGTAGACTTCTTTTATGCTCTTATATTTCAAAAATACCAAAAAAAAAATTGCAAAATTTCTTTCAAAATACAAAAATATTTACATTTTTCATGCTTGTAGTATTAATTTGTGTTCAACATGTATGATTTTTATTTCGAATACTTTGATGAGGCTTTTATTACAAAAGAGGATAGATCCCTTAATGAGGTACATGGAAGTGAGGATGAAAATTCTTTAAATGAGATCTCCATTGATCCTATTCCTATTTCACCCTCCTCCACAACCTCTTCAATTAACCTTTATAGAGATGAGTTGGGGATTGATGTTAATTCTTCTCCTAATATATGTCTTTTCTATGAGCCTACTTTAGAATATAATTTACCTTCTTTCCCCTTTAAGGATCAAGTTTTAGTGATTTATGGCACTCCTACAATGTGCTTTATTGATAGGGATGATAATCCTCCTATTTGGGATGAGCCTTTGGATGTGGATGTTGATTACTCTCTTCCTCATGAAGCCATTGTGGATGATTCTACTTTTTGGGATGAACCCTTGGATAAAGACATTGATTTATCCCCTCCTCATGAAGAAGTTTTGATACAAGAGGGTGATTTATTAATGGATGGTATATTCATACATGATGGTGACTCTTTTTCTAAAACACACTCCCCTTATTCAGACATTTTAGCGAAAGAAGATGACATTATAGATGCTTTACCTTCATTTAGGATTCCATCTAGTGATGAGGCATTAGCGGAGAATGATATGAATTCCCTTAATGCTCTCCATCTTAGTGATCATCTTATGGAGAATCAAGCTCCTACTTCATCTCCTCCTAGGATGTCTTCTTTGCTTCCTTCTTATGAATTTGTTTGTAATGTTGAGACAACTAACATAATTTATCCACAACCCTTGTTGACTATCAAAGGTTGTCCTCACATTACTATCAAAGGTAAACCTATGGAATCTTTAGAGTCTTTCAATGATTAAGATTCGATAGCTCACACCTATCGTACAAGGAATAACCCTCAACCTAATCTGATGATTTCTACTTATTTACCACCTTCTCAACCCATTCTTCCTCCTCCACCCCGTCTTCCTAACAAGGAGTATGATTTGATAAACCAATTGCACAATACCCCTACCAAGATTTCTTTATGGGAGCTTCTTAAAACTTCACATACCTACCATGAAGCCTTGAAAAAGGCTCTAGAAACTCTTCCCACTCCACCTCCTAATCAAGAGAACATCAATACCTTCTTATAATGCATGCATGCTACCCTAGGTCCTCCTGACATTGTATTTACTCAAAAGGATTTACCTTTTAAAGAAGTTCAGAATCAATATGATGCTCTTATGGTTGTTGTTATTCTCAATAACAATATCATTCATAGGACCTTGATTGATAATGGATCTGGGCTTAATATTTGTAGCATGGACATGCTCAAAGTGATTAAAGCCGATCTTTCAACTATTCAACTTGACAATGTTCCTATACGTGGCTTTGATAACATTGATAAGAAAACTTTGGGCATCATTACTTAGCTATCAAAGTAGGTCTAGTCATCCTGAATACTCCTATTCATGTTATGCCTAGACCTCTTAATTATAACCTCCTTTTGGGTAGACCTTGGTTGCATGAGATGCATGTTGTTCCTTCCACCCTTCACCGTAAAATCAAGTTTATTCATAACAACATAATGTATACACTTTGTGCAGATGATGCGCCAAATCCTTTTTTGAATATTCAAACCTACAATACTCCTATTACTAATCCTTCTTCCTCTAATGCTCTTCCTGGCGATGATTAATAACTTTGTCGCTGCTTCTACCCACAATGAATTTTTCAAACCTACTAATGATGACATAGTGACTACTAAAGGTCTATTGACTCCTTTTGATATGACTTCTTGTTATGGTCTTAGTTATCATTTCCTAGTTAAACAAAGATTCAATGGTCAAGGATGTGGTAAGTATAAACAGGGAATTCAAATGCCCTTACAGAATGGGGGGCATGAGCATTCTTATGGATTGGCATTTAATCCTCAACAACAAATCAATGTTAACAACATCTCAAATAACACTTTAAACCATAATGAACCTATGAAGGAATTTGACCAACAAGTTCTTTTGCCTAAAATCCTTCGTGCTAAGATGATTGCTAGACCTAAACGCAAAAAGAAATGTATTCTACACTTAAAGACTCTTCCTTTTTGTTTGTATCATAGATTTCATGATCACTTTACTAATGAATGTCAAGCTTTACATTATAAGATTAGGCAGCTCATTGATAGTAAGGTTATTTATATATCATGTGGCAATGAGTTGTATTTCAATCCTGTTTTCTCTAAATAACATTTATGTTCCTATTATGGAGCTCCACATTATGTAAATAATGTTAGCCTAATCCTTGGGGGCTCATTTTCTTGTATAGTGTTGTGAGCAATATAATAGGTCCCCTTCCATCCTTGTTCCTATGCTTGGGGGGCAAGGATGTTGTCTCCTTCTTTTCTGTCTTTTCGGGATCCACTTTTCCCTTGGTTAAGCAGTATCTATATATTATGTGATATCCAATCATACATGAAAATTTTGGTTTGCATTAAGGCTCTATGTCCTTGATCATAACCTATTTTGTTATTTGACATTGGGTTTCCATGGTTGATAAATTTCTCACCTTGGAAACTGAATAGTGTGCTATCCCTCACAAGGGTACTTTTTTCCTTATTGCATGATATCTCTTTGCATTCGTCCCTTCCATGGCCTCATAGGAGCTATGACCTTCTTGGCTTGGACTGGGTGTTGTTTATGGATATTTTCTTAATGTTTAAGAAGGCTTTATCCTTGTTCTTTTCTTTCCTTAACATGTCAAAATAGTAGGTATTTTGCCATCTTAAGGAGGGGGGCATATATATGGCCTCCCTCATTTTATATTATGCATTTTTGTTCTAACCTTTTATTTTGCAGCATGGTAAATCCTCGAAAGGTAACACACATAAGTTGCTAAATCCTGAAGAGACACACATTTTCAATTTTAAATATGCTAAATCCTCGAAAGGTAACACACATAAGTTGTTAAATCTTGAAGAGATACACATTTTACAAATGTATTCTATGGTGATATGAGGATATGGATCCATGGGTACTTCATAAAAGTCATCATAAGACACACTACATACATGCACAAAGCTGTTGAAAGGTGCACAACTTTATGGGGTGACTATCAAGTGCTTGCTTGGTGGGCCATCCTATCCTTTTTGTGGTTCATAGTGAGATACACACATCTTACTAGGTGAGCTAGCCACTCATCTCTCCCCTTTTCTCTCTTTTTTATAAAAGTGTCTCTCTTATTATAATCTCAGAGTTGACAAAGACCTGAGTCCCTGGGGACTTGAGGATTCCTGTGTCCCTTTTATTTCAATAAGATTGTCTTTTTCTTTGTGATCTCCTTTACCAAGAGTTTGCATCGAGTCCATACTCTTGCTAAAGTGGGGGCTAAATGTAGCATCAGAAAATGGAAGCACTTCCATTTAGGACTAGTTTAGCCCTCCAAGTAAGTGGTTTGGGGTCATGTCAAATGCCTTGAATGGGTCTTTGAATTGGATCTGGCTTTTTCCCCTGTTCTGCCCTATTTTCCACTTCTTTCCTGCCTATTTCTAGCATCCCGATATGAAATTATGAGATTCTTGACTTCAGGGTCAAGGTCAACCTTTTAGGTCAATGTTGACCTGACCTTGACCTTGACCTAGGGTCCAAATTTCAAAATCCCAAAGTTTCTTGATGTTGGGTTTTAGAAAGATTTATTTTCCTGCTTTCGGGTCAATTATTTTGAGCTTCGAAACGGTAAAATCTTAAATTATATTTAATCTAGGTCCATTTCTAGGGGTAAAGGATTAAATGGGATTTTAATTCTTCTATGTCGGCCTCTCTAGAATTTTGTGCCCTAGACTAGTATAAAAGGAAGCCTTCTCTCATTTTCTCCATCAAGTATCAAATTTTCTCCACCACAACACAAGATCAAGCAATCAAGAAGAAAGAAAGAAGGAAAAGGAAAACATTCAAGCATTCATCCATCTTCAAGCATTCAAGCATTCAAGACCAATTCATTAAGGAGATCCATTAGTAGCCATTGAATGATTCAAGCTCTATGGAACCCTCTTGTTGAAGATTCTTCCATCTATTTCCATCCAAGCCTCTTCCTTTTCCAAGATCCATTCAAGATTGGTGTTGAAGATCTAAAGAAAATTGATTTGAGACATCTTACATTCAATTCTACATTCATTTGGAGCATCCATACTTGTGGATTCAAGGATTCGAATCCTCCACAAGGGTTTCAACATAGGCAAGGTGAATTGTTTCATTTACTTTGTTTATTACTGCAATTTTAATTCAATTTCAAGGTTAATTCCTAAATTGGGGTTTGACCAAGGCAAACCCCTCCCCCCCAACAAACAAAACCATTTTTCTTGTAGGAACAGGTACATAACAGTGAATTACAGTGCAAATTTGGACACCCTTTTCGGCAAACTTTCGGGATCCGTGAATAAAATTTTCGTCAGAGTAGCGCGGGTCAAGGTTGACATTTCAGGGTCAAGGTTGACCTTTCTACCTAGGTCAAGGTCGACCTTTCTCAGAGAAGAAAAAGATTTCTGGGTTTTGTAGATCTCATAATTTTGATTGTTAAATATGAAAATCAATAGTTTTTGAGACTGTTTGACAGGGTTTTCAGCAGATTCTTTTTCGGAGGTAAGTACTTTTTATTTCTTCATTTCAATATTAGCCTTCTAGATTTACTTTCCATATCATTAGAATTTCATGTGTGTGTTAAATATTGGTTTAAGGTCTCTTTTATGTGCAAACCCCCACATTGTTCTAGACCCCATCCATATTTTACATATTACAATAGGCTAATGTAGTTTGGAACTAATTTGAAAGGTACAAGGTCATATTGGGCTAAATGTCATGAAAAATTGACTGACATGCTTCATGAAATTGGCTCTCCTACAATATTGTTTACATTGTGTGTTGCAGATATGTATTGGTTTGACTTGCATGCATTGATGTTAGGAACACTACTGGCTAATCCATGAGAAGCTCAAAATTAGAGAAAGAAAAAATTATATAGACTATCCTCATATAGTTGCACACTACATGCACTTAAGACCTTCAATATTCAAAAAAGAAATTCTAGAAAATAAAATGAATGTTAAATATTAATAGACTAGAAATGAGTGGCAATATAAGGGGTCACCACATGTACATAGGTTAATATGGATGAATGGAGCACAAAATGTGGAAATCATTGATTGGAAAATTAAGGAGCAATGAAAATTGTTGAGAGATATTTTCATTCTATTTTTCATGCATGGAACCCTAGACAAGTCCACATCAACAAAATATATGGGCATGTACATAAGCATTTGAACATACATATCTACTATATCCCATAAGATACTTATAAATGATGCTATTGATGGTACATTTATTTGAATTTTTAATTGTAGGCATTCCAAAATTTTGTTCAACATCCATGCCTAAAAAATAGAACATAGATTGCAAAGATAGATATTAAACATGACTATGAAGAGATACTAAATTGTGTAGAATGACACACAATATGTAGGGAGGGTGCATGCATATATTAAAAAAGATGAAAGATGGTTCATAGGTAGCTAGTTCATTATCAAAATTATTTATACCATGTTTAAATATATAGAAATACAATTATGCGTTCATATTCATTATAGGTATAATGCTCCTTGGCCATTAAATATTGGGGGATCCAAATTATATGAAGATATAGAAACAAGAGGAATTTTTTTTGAACTGACAAAAAATGATGAAAGAGTGAACTCATATAATTGCAACATACTACAATTTTGGAGAGGAAATATAGATTAGGAACCTATTATTTTCAAGCATGTCATAATAAAATGTATTGAAAAGTATGTAACAAAAGTAGAGAAATATAAAAAACATACAACCAGATGTTGATGTGTCTTTCACACAAAGAAAATCCCAATGATTTAACTACATGCGCATATAGATGGCTTCTAACTGAGACAATAATAGAAAGAGACATTGGAGCCTAAGAAAAATGCCACATGTTGTTAAAACTTCCATTATTAGAAACAAATAAAAAAAATGTTAATCTAAACTGTTTCATGTGAGGTTTTTAAACATGTAGCTATATATATTAAAGAGAAAAATGAATAATAAGTAACATCTCTAATTGATGGATACAAAATAAGACCTTATTCTATAGAAGGTTTCTCACTCATTGTAGCTAGATCATGGATATGTAGTCCTAAACAAACAAGAGACAATAAATGAGAGAAAAGGGAAACTGTATCTATCATTAGATTTTTCCCTAGGTTTATATCCATTCCTCCATGTGAACCAAATAAATGGATTGACTTTTGTTTATTATAATTATTATTGAACAAACCATTTCATGACATAGACATAGATATTGGTCATGATAATGACACCATAATAGCAAAGTGAGAGTCCTTCAACTATAATCCTTGACATAATGAATTAGCAACAACTGTAGATAACATTTTTTTGGTCAGTAAATTTTAATTTTATTAATAGTAATATGAGTTTCAAAACAAAAAAGTATCACATAGTAGTATCATAGAAACTGCCCCCATAACCTGACAACAACCATCCATATTAGTTAATAGACTAGAGTGAAACAAACCTTAGCTCCTATCGACCCTCTACATGTAAGGCATACATTACTACATACTACACAACAAAACCAATATATACATTTTCACAATATTTTGACATATGCACAAAACTATAAAATTATACAAAATTGCTCAAAAAACCTAAGCAAGCTCCACCAAATCACATAATAGTTAGCCAAAATTCAAAGACCCCATTACCAAAACCACCACAAAGCCCATCCACTATAGTTACCACCCTGAAAGGTTGCTGCTTCCATGACCATGACCACAATGCCTACCTCCTCTGCCACCCCTTGACCCACAACCTTAGTGATGTCCTACTATAGGTATCTACCTCTAGAAGTTTGCGAGCTTGTACTTGAGGGGGATTTGTCCATCTGGTCCTGATGAACCCCGACAACCAAAATAGTCTCCTAATCTTGTACATAATCCTCTATCATTCTCCAATATTTATTTGCCTCATCACTTCACCGGTCCTTGTTCTCCAAAACTCCCCATAAAAAGAAGGGGTGGATGTGGTGGGGATATCCCAATCCAATCTCCCCTCACAACCACAAAACCCACACCTGACTCTGCCAAATTCAAAATCTCCTCCAACCTAACCCTCCATTCAGGTTTGATTTATCGCTCAACAATTCACCTCACACTAGCATGAGTATCCATATGTATCCCCCACACAAAAAACATAGAAGACACCATGGTGTTTATTTTGTACTTAAACTTGGAGAAGATGAATTCAATCCCCAAAAATGCTCTTACCAACATCAAAAAAATGGGTCATTAGTAGAGAAAATAATCTTTAGCATCTCCTCAATAATTTTTCCCCAAAAGGACATTTGTTGTTTTATAGACTTGAAGCTACACTCTTCACCTTTCACGTTATAAATGCCTAGGTCACTTTAAAAACATTCTCTTCAATGCCTAAAAAATAGAAAGCTCTTGAAAAATTTGCAATCTTTTCCATCCTCATAAATTCAACATCATGAGACCATTGTCTGCACAAACTCTCAAGAAAATCTATATGTCACTTGGCCACCCTCTATCATGTACCTTCCCATACAATATCATCAATGCTATTAAAAAGGGTAGTTTTGCCAAGTTCTCCACTAGATTTGATCCAAATTCATTAGTAAAGGGAACCACTAAGTTTGAAATTATATCTACCAATTTGTTCCTCTCATAGTATATGTGGGATACTTTAAAGTTTTAAAACCTTTCTAAATTATTCCTAATAATTTGAATAATCTTGTTAATACGCCATACATGAGATTTTCCATTAGATATGGCATTGACAATGATTTGTGACTCACCATATAAGTGTACTTGTTATGCCTTAATTTTTGATGCCAAGTTAACTTCTAATAAGGCCACTTGTACTTCTGCATCATTATTCATCCCAATTGTCAACTTATTCATTTTGATCACCAAGATGTTTCCTTTAGAGTCTCACACCATACATCTAGCTCCCAAGGGCCCAGGGTTTCCCTTGGATGCCTCATCAAAGTTAATTTTGATCCATACCATCTCTAGTTTCATCTAATGCACCCCACTTCTCTTCTTTACATTGGGATTAACCTCCAAAAACCCATTAAAAATCTAACAACTATAGATAACATTGAAAATACCAATGGTTTAGAAATTTATGACAATAAACCTATTCAAAGAAATATTGTAGAGCATGAATGGAAAATTATATCTAGACTGCATCATGGTCAAAATATAAAAGTTTTTAAGATATATATGTTGGGAAGAAGAGACACTGATAGACTATTAATATGTTGGGAAGAAGAGACATTGATAGACTATGGATTGATCTCATGAATATAAAGTTAAAGAGTACACAATTAGAGCAATCAATTTTATTAGCAACATGAGAGATAATGGATGTCTCATACATGCTGATATACTAAAATGCATCAACTACACACACCTCTATGGTAAACAAAGAAATACAATCAACCTAGTTATGGAAAACTACCATACCAATCCAAATGGAAACCCGTTATTCATGATTGTACAAGGAACAATAGCTACAAGAAATTTATACCTCATCAATGCCACCAGTCAAGATCTTCAACATGTAGAAATGCTATGTTTCTCACCCCTTCTATTACTTGTAGCAACAAGAGTTACAACATTTAACATAGGGACCTCTACAATTCATTCAAAATTGAGAATCCCAACACAAGATTTTGCACAACTTGAAGGAACAAGACTCACAAGATTTTAGGAGGAGATATCACATATCAAATACATTTTGATATGTGAGATGAGCTTCATTGGTCAAAACATATTGGAAAACATAGATTCTCAACTTTGACAAACATTCCCACAAAATGTGCACATAAGCTTCATAGGTAGATCTTTCATTATGACTAACGAACACAAAACATTTATATAATTTTAACATAATTCATAGCTACAAAAAATGCTTATACTATTACAAGATAATTTTAAAAATATTTTTTGTTGATTACCTTTCAGGTACACGATGATTTTGGTTAGTGATTTGTGTTAATTACCTCCATTCAATGATAGACCAACATATGACAACAACAAATGGACAAAGTTACTATAGGAGGAATTAAAAACTGTGGTTGCATTTGATAAAATATTCAAACAATATGGAGAAAGCATCCAATAACAAAGATCTTGGAAACTCTTGACAAATCTAAGAAATGAAAACCCCAAAATTGATGACTGAAGGTTGCTTATGATGGGAATCCCTATTAGCATAGATATTGCAAGTAATGTTGAGTTTGAAAATACTATCCATTTATTCTCCACAGATGAAAATGTTCATAACTATAATGAGAAAATGTTATATTTATTGAAACAACCCGTTGCACGTAGCGTTGCTTCAAAAGCGTACATCCAACAAAAGATGGAAATATTAATTAGTAAGAACTTAAGCGTTTGTTGACTTCAAATCTTTGGATACTATTAAAACTTGTAAATGGAGCTATGAGATATATTTAAGAGGTTTTCTACAAACTAGGAAATTCTCCAACAAAACCACCAACATATGTGATGGTTGGATTTGATAATTATATGAGCATACCATATGAAGATCATCATCCAAATACAATTCCAATAACAACAATGTGAAGGGGCAAAAAACTTCAATTACCATTAAGATTAGCATGGGCATTATCAATGCGCAAATCTTAGGGATTGCCTCTTCCAAATGCCACAATCGATATTGGACCAAAAGAGAGAACAAGATTGACATTTGTGGCCATATTTCATGTCAAGTCTCTGGAAGGTTTTAGAATAATGCTGACATTTATATATGACCGTTATGAAAAAATGTTGAATGGTAGACAACTTGCCAAATGGAAGGTCAAAGAAAATGAATGAAAATTATTAGAAGATAATTAATGCTATACATTTTTTTCAAATATACTTTCATAGTTTTTAGGTGTTCTTGTATAACATTATTATACGTAATAGCTTCTTATGAGAATACATTACATTAAAAAAATCATCTACTACACTATATACAATTTAAAAACAAATAAAACATAACAACATCTATGTAGATTGCCACTTATTATAATACAATATGAATGTCTACTTGTTTGTCAAAGTATCTTTTCCATGCCATGACCTTCGAATATTATCTCATTTTGATAAATAAACATTTAAAATTTATTAAATGTGCTTTATTAAACATTGTGCATTATTTCCTACATCAAACAAAAATATGCATTCTTCTTCAATTTGAAATGGTTCATATGGCTAAAACAACTATTAATATTTTTAAACAATAATTAATATTTTTAAACAATACTTTCAACCATAAATTAGTGAAACTACCATTGATTTATGATTTTTGTCAATCTACAATGTGTCTTATATTATTGAAATTTCTTTATGAGACAGCTAAACATTTCATTTTAAATTTGATGTTTCTTAGCATATTTTAGATATATTTTTAAAAAATATAAATATACTAATTTACTTTTTAGTTGGTGCATAGCCACTGGTGTGAAAGAGGAAGTAAAAGAGGGATGCATTTATCCAACCATCAAAATCCAAATACTTCAATTTTTTTCCTCCAAATAAGGTTTAGATTTGAGGGCTGGATAGACTCAATTGTGAAAGAGAGGGTACAATTAAGATTAAAGAGAGTTTTGAGAATAAATGAAGCTTGTGACAAAAAGAAAAGCAAAATGTGCGACAAATAAAGGAAGTAAAATGAATAGATAGATATTTTTACCTGTGACCACTAGCAAAATGACAAGCCTACCATTTTCAGATTTTACAAAATACATTAAATTTTTTAGGAAATTTTTAAAGTTTGGCCATTTTCATTTTCATTTTCCATAAAGTTTGGCCGCTTCCTGACCATACAGGTAACTAAAAAGTAAATCATAAAAGAGAGGTTAAAAAATGTAAGACTGTCTCCTTGCCATGAATTGCTATATGCAGAAGATCGGCTTCGATATACACCTCGACAATTTCCCTTGCGCTGCAGTTGTTGGCCATTTCTTTATCCGTCTCATCAATCCAATATTTAGAATTTCTTGCAAATTATTGGAAGAAATGGTGAAGGGTTGGCTGTGTTGCACTTCGCAGCCGAAGGTGAGAAGCCCTACTCATGAAGAACCCTCTCAATCCTGGCCACTTCCTTCAATGGCCACTACATCTTCGCCTCCTCCATCCATGGACTCCATTGAGCTAAGCATTCAAAAAGTTCAGCAAGTTGATCCAAGCGATCAAATCGATCCGCTCATCCGCTTCATTGAATATCAGCTACAGAAGCTCAAGGTAAGCTACGCAGATTCAGACAACGCTCTATCCCTCTCTGTCTTTAATTTATAAGTCAATGTTTGATTACTTATGTGTGTGCTTATTCTTGTAGGGTTTGCCAGAAGAAGCGTCCACCTCCCTCTCTTCGTTGGATTCCGTAGCCTCCAATACGCGTTTGGCTTCTGACTTTGTAGAGGAAATTTCAAATGAAGCCCTAAGGAGCAGAGTAATGTTCAAATGTGTGTTCGAGAGTATCACATAATCTTAGGAATTCAAAGTATAATTGATAGTAAATTTGTCTTGACAGGATATGGCCGAGGAAATGGGAAAATTAACTTTGAGTGGGCTGAAAATGGTGGGAGAAGCCCACTGGCTATTCTTAGGGTTGTCTGTGGCCGCATATGCACTGGAGAGATTTGTGACTGTGAGATCCAATGTTTCCGATTGTATTGAACTGATGCAAAAGATTGTTTTCCTGGCAAAAGACCTGAAACAAATCAAGCTACGCATGCCTGAGGAGAGGGAAAGACTGTGCCTTGCGGTTCAGATCATAGTGGAGGGGGCAATTATCTGCTGTGATTACACCAGCAAAGGAAGAATCTTCAGGTTTGGGCCCCTCAACTCATTTATTTATGTGGAGTAAAATCGTTTTGTATGTCTGAAGAAATTAGGGCTTTCTAATTCAAGCCAGAGTTAATCAATGGACCAAAAACAATAAAAACAGAAATGGGCCGACCTAAAACATGAATTTATGTGAATTATTGGTTTGGAATTTAGTTTTAGTTTTGATAAAGCTTCGGGGATCGGTGCAACTGATTGTCAATCTTCCTTTTTATGTTTATTTATTTAATTTTTTTAAATATTAAAAGTAACTAGCACTTGCACCTAAAAGAGGTGCAATGGGTGCCGATAGAAGGTATACCTTGTTTTTTGAGTTCTACTTCATTTTCTTGTTTTTCTTTTAGTTTTGTTCCTACTTCTTCTTTGTCTTTCCCTTCTCCTCCTCCTCCTCTGATGCAGGAGCATCCTAGGGTAGTTGGCAATCATGCATGTTGGAGTGTTTCTGTGTTACTCGGTTGCAGCTTTGACCGAGGGGCTCGGTCATTGAAGGAACTTGGTAAAACTTTTAGTGCTTAGCAGAACCTGTATTTGGCGATGCTTGTGGAGCTCGGTTGGCATGCTTGCTCGGTAATGCCTAGCCTGCTCGGTTGTTTTGCTGACGCTTGGTAGTTTGGCTTATCGATTGGAGTTCTTGGAGATTTGGTGGGCCAACTTGAGGTATTTAATATGGGTAGCTGGTGTTACATTCTCCTAGGTAGATCTAGAGGCTGACTTGAAGAATTAATTGTTTGTAAGGCTATTTGAGAGCCAACTTGTATTGCATTTAATATTTATTTGTTTTAGAGCCGACTTGGGCTTAGAATTATTTCTTTCTTCCAGCCGACTTGTGGTTGAAGAAATGTATTTAAGGAAGGTTTGGGTAGTTGTTTAAGGGAGTGAAAAGGAAAATAGTGATTGGATCCTGTGAGATCTTGCAGATTAGATTGTTTGTCTGATATTGGTTATAGCAGAGCTAGTGGTTTGCATGCTTGGAGACAAAGAGATTGCTTGGTGGCTTGCGAGCTCAAGTTTAGATCTGCCTTATTGTTTCTACCAGTTGCTGATATATCATAGAGCTGGACTAGCTAGAGGATTGTAGAATTACTGTTGTAATTGTTTGTATTTGGCCTTAACCCGGAAGGCCTTACAACCAGGCATGTTGAATGAAAATTCTATTTGAGTATTCTCTTGGTGTGTTTCCATTGTATTATTGTTGCTAGTGTAGGTTTGGACTATCCATTTGGGATTTTTTCATTCTGCACTGCGTTAGGTGGTATTAGAGCTTGAAGTTTTTGAGTGTGTGGATAGATCACCGAGTTTAGGTAGTTTGCACCAGGACCTTGGGTTGGGTGGATATGTTGGTGACTTTGCCTTGGGTTTTCGAAGATCTTGATTATGCCTCCGAGAAGATTGGACCCTAGGGCAATTGCAGACCTCTGTGATGTTGTAGAATCGAAGATTACAGAGAAGGTTAAAGTAGATTTCAGATCTAAGATGGAATTGCTGAAAAATGACATGATCGTTGAGATCATGAGGGCTATTGCTGGTATGCCAAGGAATGCGGGCACTGAGGATGGCTATGAGGAAGTTGCTAAAGACTTTGAAGCAGTTGGATATAGTGGACATGATAGAACCGATCAGAGGGACTGATCTGGTGAAGATAGAATTGGTCGGTTGCAGAGATCTGGAGCTCGGTTAAGTGCTGGTTACCGAATGGAAGTTTCTAACTTCTCTGGTACTTTGAGACCCGAGGATTTGATTGATTGGATTGGTGAGTTAGAAGACTTCTTTGAGCTTGAAGAAATTGAAGATCCTCTTAGGGTGAGGTTGGCACAGACAAAGTTGAAAGGACATGCTGCTCTTTGGTGGAAAGAATTGCAGAGAGAAAGGGAAGATGAAGGTGAAATGAAGATCAATCAGTGGAGGTTGATGGTGACAAAATTGAAAGCTAAGTTCATACCTGCTGACTATGAACTTGAATTGTTTAAGAAATTATAGAATTTGAAGCAGAAAGATTTGACTATTGAAGACTATACCGAGGAGTTTTATAAGTTGACTATTTGGTCTGGACACAGAGAACTCGGTAAGGAAAAGGTAGCTCGGTATGCGAATGGTTTGAGATTCAATATTCAGGATGAACTTGGTATGCTAAAGATTGATTCGGTTGAGGATGTTTATTAGTATGCCCTGAAGGCAGAAGATAAGTTGAAGAGGAGACAACCTGGTAATTCTTGAGGGAAGGAGAAACAGGATCACTCAGTGAAGGATAAACCGACTGTTGAAGATGAACCGAAACCTGTTGAGCTGAGGAAGAAGATAGATAAGGTTGCCTTTAAGGGTACTTGTTTTTGTTGTGGTGAGGAAGGACATCGATCTTTTGAATGTCTCAGAAGACTGGTGATCGAAGAGCTGCTATTGTGAATGAGAACATATTGAATGAACCTGAGGTAGACTTAGAAAACTTGTTGGTTCAAAGAACATTTCTCTGTACTAAGGTGGAACCTTGTCAGAGGAGTAATTTGTTCCGAACTCAGTGCAAGTCAGGAGGTAAAATCTGTAATGTGATTGTGGATAGTGGTAGTACTGATAACCTTGTGGCTGAGGAGATGGTTCAGAAACTTGGTTTGAAGAGAGTGAGACATCCTTACCCTTATAGGATTGGTTGGTTGCAAGATATTCATGCTTTGGAAGTGAGGGAGCAATGCTTTGTTGATTTTCAGATCATGAGTAGTTGTCACATATTTCTTGGTAGACCTTGGCAGTATGATTGCAGGGCTGTGCATTATTGTGTCAAGAATGTGTTTACTATTGAGAAGGGTGGCAGGAAGTTTTCCCTGATGCCTTTGCTGGATACAACACTCGGTAGGAGGAACCTGAGCATTGGCAACCGAGTTGAGTTGTTGGATCCTAGATGGGTTGGAGATCAGTATGGAGAACAAATCTGTGGATTGTCAAGGGACTTGATAAGACAAAGAAAACAAAAGTGAAAGAGTGTGCAAGTTGAAGACTTAAAGGACATGTATGTGAAGAACCAGTTCGGGTTTATGTGTTGAATCCCGTAAGATGTTCTTCCAGCCTTTGAGAACATCTTTTCGCACCTGGGGTGTCTGATGCAGGAGCATCCTAGGGTAGTTGGCAATCGTGCATGTTGGTGTGTTATGTTGGAGTGTTTCTATGTAACTCGATTGCAGCTTTGATTGAGGGGCTCGGTCATTGAAGGAACTCGGTAAAACTTCTGGTGCTCGGCAGAACTTGTGCTCGACGATGCTTGTGGAGCTCGGTTGGCATGCTTGCTCGGTAATGCCTAGCCTGCTTGGTTGTTTTGCTAACTCTCGGTAGTTTGGCTTACCGATTGGAGTTCTTGGAGATTTGGTGGGCCGACTTGATGTATTTAATGTGGGTAGCTGGTGTTACATTCTCCTAGGTATATCTAGAGGCCGACCTGTAGAATTAATTGTTTGTAAGGCTATTTGAGAGCCGACTTGTATTGCATTTAATATTTGTTTGTTTTAGAGCCGACTTGGGCTTAGAATTATTTCTTTCTTCCAGCCGACTTGTGGTTGAAGAAATGTATTTAAGGAAGGTTTGGGTAGTTGTTTATGGGAGTAAAAATGAAAATAGTGATTGGATCTTGCGAGATCTTGCAGATCAGATTGTTTGTTTGATATTGGTAATAGCAGAGCTAGTAGTTTGTATGCTTGGAGACAAAGATTGCTTGGTGGCTTGCGAGCTCAAGTTTAGATCTGCCTTAATGTTTCTACCAGTTGTTGATATATCACAGAGCTGGACTAGCTAGAGGATTACAGGATTACTATTGTAATTGTTTGTATTTGGCCCTAACCAGGAAGGCCTTACAACCGGGCATGTTGAATGAAAATTCTATTTGAGTATTCTCTTGGTGTGTTTCCGCTGTATTGTTGTTGCTAGTGTAGGTTTGGACTATCCACTTGGGATTTTTCCATTCTGCTCTGCGTCATCCTCCTTTTCTTAAAGCTACTTGTATTTCATATATATTTTGATAATTTAAATAAAGATTTGAAAGGCTGACCTTTTTTACATTGAAGGATATGACATGAAGCACTGCATGTCAAGTTACAACCAGCAAGACAACAACACAACTACCAAAATCCAACTGCAAACACCATAACAGGGCAACTAAAAACAGCAATTTGCAGGAAACAATCTTATAATGATAACAAAACTCCAACCAAATAATAGAAATTTTGAGAAGAAATACAACATATATTAAAGGACAAGAGGAAAGATATGAAAATTTCACAATCCATGCCATTAAATTTGAAAACTTTTGAATTGGACATGAACTTTTATTGTCAACATTATTATAAAAAATGTTTAGAATTTAATAGTGAAAAAGATATCAACGAATACATTCAACTAAAATCCAGAGGATATTTCTGAAAAAAACAAAAAACAAAAAATTGGACCTATCATTAAACGTGAAAATTCCTTGATGAGTAAATTGGCAAGTTTATCTCGCCAAACAGTAAAAGGCACATAGTCCAAAGGCTTATATTGTTTCTTTGGTGAAGGTCTGTGGATTTTGAATTCTGTTCCCTCAAGAAATGCATCAGCTAAAATAGCGGGTGCCTCCATTCTTGTATTGAGGACTAAACTTGAGCTTGATTGGTTTGGTTGAGGATGGGCAATCATTTTTTGGCAAGCAATTCCATTCTCAAATAGGCTCTTCCATGAGTGGTGTTGTTCTAAATTACTTATGTTACCAACCATGAAAAGTGAGAAGTGATTAACAGTATGACATCCTTTAGAGAACCCTAACCATCGAAAGCAGAGGTCAACATTGTCATTATTAGTACAAAACCCTGAATGAATCAGAAACAAATGAAACTCAGCGCTAGTGAATGCACAAGTCAAACCAACAATGATTTTCTGCATATACTTCAGTCATTGCAGCCCATGAGACCACATTTCTTTGAGGTCTATTCTTGAACAGTTCACATGCCTTTGTATACTTCCACAATTTGCATACTTGTCTACCAGTTCACTTGCATCTACAACATCTAACAAAAACCCCTTGGGTATCAGCATTTTAGGGTAACTTTCAATGCTATTTCTAACCATTTATCACATAAGATGAGTATTCCCCAACATGAGATACACTAATTTGCCGGTTCGGATTTTGGTACGGATGCGGGTTCGAAATTTGTCCAATTTTTTTTTGGGTTGGGTTCGGATTTGTTTTGGGTTCCTCCGTACAAGATTTTTAAAAAACAAAAACAAAAATAAAAATATGTGTATATATATGCAGCAACAAATAAGTTCATACACAAATGGAGGCAAGAAGTTTTTCTTTTCATTCACAAATGCGCAAATGACATATAAAACAACTCTTTTGGTCTTTTTAATGGGTCACTTTTAGGGTTGGAAGGTCAAATAGACCTAAGCTGGCAAAAAAGCTTTATGAAAAAGTCAAAGAAAATGACATTTTTAGTCAAATTTGCCCCAAATTCGTTTTGGGTTTCTTTGTCCAAATCAAATGTCTTCCAAATTCGTCCAAAATTCTTACAGGGTCCTTTTGAGAGAATTTTGAGCAAATTTACCTAATTGTAGTAGAATTTTGAGCGAATTCGAACCAAATCCAACTTTGCAGTGAACCGAATCTCGAATTCCACCTTCTAGGAGCGAATCTGGTAACTTAGGAGATACATAAAGAGAAAAACAAAACCAGAGAAGAAAAATAGAATTAGGGCTGAGCTGCCTGGCACATTTTTAAATGTGTATGATTAAACTTATCAGTGGTCTCATGCAGAGAGTTATTTCAAACTTGTCAACATGTGGTTTTTAAAATTTAGAAGCCTTTTCACATATATTATTCCAATGACATTCCTAAATTTTTCTGCAGAGAAAGTATAGCACTCAGAACATTATATGAAGGGAAATGGAGAAAATTTTGGAGATGTTACGTGTTTCTATGGTAGAAAATTGTTGCTGCAGGTGTGAAATCTCCCAGTCCACTTCGTCTAGCTTCTTTAACTCCGCGAAGAGCTTGCTTATTCTTGTATATGTTGTCTCTGTTTTGAGTTTTGTTGTGCACAATTTAAAGCTATTGGAGGCGGTGTATCAAACCACATTTGTTAACATTGATTCTATTGCTCAAAATATGCATTCAACCATCCTCATTTCGATTGCAGACAAGATTTCACTGGTGAGATTTGTCGCTTTTGAGGTGGAAGTTCTCAACAGGAATAGCCTTATCAGCTAAAAGTACATATACTAGAATAATAAAAACAATTGACCATTCATCTGAATTTTCCTACTTACTCCGACTTCTCCAGATGGTGGACAAGGAAATGGGCTTTTGGGACAGTTTTTGTTTTTGTCATTTTTGGTGATGGAGGGGACCCTAGTGGTGATGATGTAAAGGAAATAACAAGAGCAAGGAAATAAAAGTAATCCAAGAGAGAGAGTTAAAGAAGATGTTACCATGAGAAAATCATGATCTAGGAGTAAGCATCCAAAAGCCAACACAAGTAGACAAGAAGATTTTTGAAAGGGGAAAAGCAAAGAAAAACCCCTTGTGATATTATGAATATGGCGAAGCCCAAGAGAGAGAGATAGAGAGCAATAGCTCATTTACAATAACTTCATGTAGAGAAAATGAGAGAGGAGAGCATCTCTTTTATAGAGATGAGGAGAGGAGTTACTAAGTTACTCACCAATCTATGAATGCTATCATCCATAATAGGTGTGTGCAAAGTGTCAAGATCCTCATAAGGAGGATAAACTATTTTCCTTATTAAAGGAATTACAAAATAAGACATGTCCTCCCACTTGGACTAGAGGACAAAATACATGTAGGGATTCCAAAGAATCTCCTAATTAAATAAAAGAAGGATACTTTGGTTTATCCTCAAATAAATAAATAAATACAACTAAGGAAAGATTAACTATTCTAACAACCCCCCTTAATTTTTTTGGGTAGTTTACATCAATGGGAATTAAACCCAAATTTTACAAAAAACTGCAACTTGATCTTCAGCTTCATGGTACAAAGGTACATTTGAGTGAGTTCAAGTGGAGAGATATCCACATCTTTAAGTAGTCATCTTGAGTTATAGGACAGGTGTAGATGAATTGATTCCTTAATTGTGCCTTGATGAGTTGCCTAAATCAAGGAAACATAAAACAAGAAACAAAGAAACTATCCACAAGTACAATGACATATGATATTCAAGTTAGTATATCCTTTGAAACTTTTACATCAGAAAATATTTTTAAAGAAATGCTTATAGTTTAAATCAAGGTAGAGATAAATGCATGAGATTTCATCAAAAGGCTAACATAATATCAAGATAAACAAGTGAGGAACAAGAAACAGAATCAATGCTCTCATAAAAGAACTTACTAATGCATACTTGACCACAAACAAGGCCAACTAATGAGACCTACATCAACACTGCATTAATCACATAGATATAGACAGTCCACTAATGAGTCATCCATTGCAAGTGAATGGGTATCTAATCCATAGCCTGCATAACCCACGATCTAAGCAATGAAGAATGCACAACATTATCACATTAGTAGATTTGCAAAGGAATATGAGAGAGACAATGATAAATCAGTAGAACATATGACTCAAACACCAAATCAACCCATGATTTGAGTTGCCAAGCATGTTAACCGACATGAACCATAAACAAAGGATTTTGATTGATGAAACATATTGCCTTCAAATATATATAAGAAATCCAACAAAGTGCAAGACGGATTTCAAGAGCGACCTCCTCACCATGAGGAAAAGATCAAGATGAGCAAAAGCATTTGAAACAAAATGGAGGGAAACTCCATATAAGGTAAGTGCACACCAATTGTAGGATGGAGGGATACTCCACTGGCCCCTTCGAAGAATAAGGCAACTAAGTTTACCTTGAAAATTGGGCTCTTGATGCAACTTACAAAAAAAATGCAATAAAATGCATATGAATAAATGGTATAAAACCATAAAATGCCACCATGTGCATATAAAGAGATGTTGTAAAAGCATAAAATTGCAACTATGTGCATATCAATAGATCATATAAAAATTGATAGCAATTGATGCGAATCAATGAAAAATGAAGGAAATTGAATAAGATTCCTCATAAACCTTGAAGAAAAGTAAGATAGATGCTTGATAACTGTAAGAGGACTGAGCAACATTATAGATATCAGTTATATGCTCTATTGAAAGTAAACATAAGTATGACTTCCTTAACAAGAGAGGAAACATAGTTACTTCCTTGGAAACAAACTTTTGCTTGAGAGTTTCCAAATGTTTGCAGAAAAAGAATATTAAATAGTTAATGTTATTTTGAATTAAACAAATAAGATAGTTAAGAAATTTGGGTCAAACATTAAGTTTGAACACTATCAGTTTGGAAATAGTAAATAATATAGGAAAATATATAATGTATTAAAGTTTAACTGAATGTTAAACAAGAGGATAAGCGAGAAGCTTAATAATTAAAATTTTTGTTAAAACTTTAAAATAACTTTATTAAAAAAAGCAATACAGAGATAATATAATGCCAAAGAGAGAGAAATAAGAATGGAACGCAATGTTAATCAACCTTTGAACTGATTTTCCAATCATGTCTACACTCATGTACCAAAATCAAGGAACCATTAAGGAGATAAGAGACTTAAGTCAATATAATGAAAAACGTTAACAATTTGATCTTTGCTTCCTCATTATGAGGAAAACAATGGAATAAGATGATAAATATCAACAAAAGTAAGTGCATTCATAATACTAGAACAAATCAATTAAAGACGTTATTTCCTTGGGATGAATCATTTGCCACATATCTTTTTGCTTCTTAAAATTAATAATGTGTTTCAAAAACCCTGAACAAGATATCATTGACAAATGTAGCTAGAAAACATAGATTGCCCCCTCCTATTGAAAACATAAATTTCTTTCTTTGTGAGTAATAATTCCAATTTTGGAAGAAAAATGAAATGAGATTTATATAGCTAAGAAAAGATTTTCTTGATACAAACTTAGTTTCTAAAAAACTTGAAATTGAAATTTGAAATTTGAAAAAAAAGTAGACATAATTGTATAACGTAAAAATTAAATGATGTAAATGTTCTAGAAACAAGAATGAGTTAGAAACAATAATAACTGAATGTCAATGAATGCAATTTAAATTAATGTTAATTATGATTTGAATAGTTTGAATTAAACATTAAATTTTTGTTAAATGGAGCAATAAACGATTAAAAGATATTATAGTTTGAATGAATATATAAACAGAATGAGAATCATTGATTAATTTGAGCTTTAAAAAGATTGAAATGGCGGTAAATTTGAAATTTAAGCTTTAGATGTTATAAAAACGTTATGAAGAAACTTATAAGCAATTGATTTGAATTATTATTTAAAAAGTAACAATAGAATAAACTGTTTTTATGAAAAATATTTAAAATAACGGATTAAAGTAATGTTATTAATAACAAAGCAATGATTTTGATTTTGATTTTAAATAACAAAACAAAGTGTGATTATAATATAACAAAACAATGTGATTTTAAATAATGTATTGAAATTAGTCAAATTATCTTTAAAAAAGTCAAACTATTCAATCACAAAGCTAAACTTAGCTAGCACTGATTCTATGCTAAGAATGTTAGAAAACAGAGAATATCAGACTGATTCGCGTAAGGCAGAGAAGAATGCAATGATGAGGCTTGACTGGAAACATAGAGATAGTTGCCTGACCAAAGAACATAGATGCTCATGCAAGGTAACTCATGCAAGGGAAGAAACATAAATAATAGAAGTATGGAAATAAAATAGCAAGCAAAAACAAAGAATTAATACTCAAGCAAAGCTCACACAAAGGGTAGAGGTATAACCCACAACAAGGAAAAAGATAGAAGGCAAAAAAGCCAGAGATAAAGGAGATAAAGGAGGAAAGAATGACTGTCATAGGAAATACAGTCTTGGTGCGGGGGCCATATCTCGAAGGTCAACCGTTGGATTCATTTGAATTTAGGATATGTTGTTACGAACCAAGTTGGTAATGTTCTGACTGGAGCAATCTTTCTAAAGAGTCTATGATATCCCCAGTTTGAAATAAGATTTGATAAATTAATCAATATATGTAACTAATTAAAATATAAAGATTATAGATTATGAATTAAGTAATATTGTTATTGTTTATTAATTAATATTGTTAATTAATCAATAGAATTTATATTATATTAATATTAATCTACAATTAATATTAATATCTATTCCTTATAAAAAATCAGTATAATTGATTAGTAAATAGATTATTTTAATTAATATAATCCATTGATATTAATCAATAAATGAGCTACAATCAATATTTCCCATTGACAGTACTGTTGTGAGGTTTTCTCACCATCGCCCCAAAATATTTTGGGGACCCCCTTTTTCGAGCTAGACTTGGCCTTTTTTCCATGTCTCGATGGCCCTTGCCTTGACGATATTGTTGGACTTGGATGCTAGATGGGTGATTTTTTTTGAAAATTATTGATGTATTGAGGGCTTGTGTTTTTCGAATTTAAGTATTAATTTTGGCCATCTTGCGGGAAAATTTTGCAAATTTTGTATAGGGGGAGATTGACTTGCTAAACGAAAATGTAATGCTAAATTGGGGTTATTCCCTAGCAATTCAAAATTTTGAGCAATTAAAATTGAGATTTGATTTTAAAATCTAAAATTTTGGCAATAAGTATTGAAAATCTGGGCTTGTAAATTTCGAAATTTTGAAAGTTTGGGCTAATAAAATAAGTCTTGAGCAATTAAAATTATAAAGCTAGCCTTTAGAAAATAAATCTGGCCTTAATAAAAAAAATCTGGGCAATTAACTATAACATCTGGCATCAATTTCGAAATTAGAGTGAATAAATAAAAAATCTGGGCAAAATAAATTGAAATTTAGTAATCTGCATTGAAAATAATAAATTTTGGGCTTTAAAATACATAAATCTGGGCGCTTCTAATTAAAGTTTACATTGAAATTCAAAAATAGGGCCCTTGATTTCCAAAATCTGACCTCTTTTGGTGATGCATGGCATAAGGGAATTAATTTGGGGCCTTCCTTCCTTGCTGGCGCCACCCTTCCCCCATATTAGTTTCGAATTTCAATGCTTGTTGGTGGTATTTTCATTCCAAAATTATTAATTGTAGGGCATGTCGTCCCTCTTTTGGTTGGCATTTATTTATTAATTTTGTTTTTATTGTGTAGGTTGGCCCTAATAAAGGAGGGGCTTGGATTGGGTATATAGGGGAGGCTGCCCCCACTCCTCTCCTCACACTTCATCCACTCTTCTTCCTCCACTAAGTCAGCGAGCTGGAGCAGAGCAGAGGCTGGGACTTTTAGAGGAGCAGAGAAATTAAATTGAAAGAGCAGCGACATCCATCAAGGCTAGGGCATCATCAAGTGCAAGTAGCAGGGGCTGCGACATCCATTTAGAGGCAGCGAATTCATCATAGAAGCAGCGACAGTGAATTTTAGAGGCTGTGATTCTAATCCTTGGAGGCTTGTGACTTGTTGAGGCAGGGCCAGATCTGGTACCATAGAGAGCAGAGATCTGAATTGCAAGGGTGCAAAATTGGGAGGGCAGCAGTCTAAAGAAGCAGGCCCTAACTTGAAAGAGAGACTTGCGATTTTGTTGATTGCTAGGGCAGCGAACTGGAGTAGTGGATGAAGGTGCAGGGCAGTCATCACCAAGCAGCGACTGTGGTGGAGATCAGGAGTAGGCCTGAACTTATAATGGAGTGGGGCAGATCTGGGCATGTTTTAAGCATTTTGTGACAAGATTGGAAGGAAAGGAGGAGCAGATTTTTGGAATCAGACCTAGAGGCAGCCTGTCCCACTTCAGACCTGGGCTATTTCTAGGCCATTTTGAGACCCTTGAAGGCTAGTTTGGCAAGGAAAGAAGGCAAGGTCTGCTTAAGCATGATTTGAGGGCCCCCTTTTCTTATGTTTTGGTCATCTAAGATTGAATTTTCAAGTTTTTTTTTCATAGCATGTTGCCCAGATCCGAAAATTGAAGGCAACTTTTCAATCTCAGAATTTGATAGAGGGAGGTGGATTGTGGATTTGAATTTGAAGTCCAGATTTGCTAGAAGATGGAGTTAATTGCTTGAGGCCTCATTGCAAGATTTTGGAGGGCAATTGAAGAGAAGATTTGATCTATTTGGAGGTCATATTATCAGAATTGTGGAGATAGAGAAATTTTTGTGAATCAAGCTAAGGCAATTGCATTAAGAGGGAATTCAAAGCTTTATATTTGGTGAGTGGCCTATCTTTTCCTCCCTTCTTAATTGTTTTCATTTCATTGGTGCTAGTCTAGGTGTTGAAAACTAATTTCAAAAGTAAAGTTAGGTGTTTGGTTAGTAGGTTGATTACTCGATTGTCTTGATTGACTTTTTTCCCTCAAGTTCTTGCTTGCATTCCATCATTTCATTTCATCATCATAGGAGGAAGATTGGAGTGATAAGTGTAGTCCATCTTAAGGTAATGGCGGGGAGTGATAAGTGTAGTATTCCACCCCTAGGGAGAAGATTGGAGTGATAAGTGTAGTCCATCTTAAGGCAAAGGCGGGGAGTGATAAGTGTAGTTTGCATCATTGCATTTCATCATTGTAGGAAGGAGAATTGGAGTGATAAGTGTAGTCCATCTTAAGGTAACGGCGGGGAGTGATAAGTGTAGTTTCCATCTCATTAAGAGGAAGTTTGGAGTGATAAGTGTAGTTTCACCACCATTGTAGAAAAGATGGGGAGTGATAAGTGTTTAGGATGGCTGATGCCAATGCAAGCAAGCGACCCAAAGGAATTAATGCTGAAATAGGAAACAAGGAAGTCATGATACTCATTCCAACTTCCGCTCAAAATTGAAATACGTTGAAGACACCAACATTGGTACCATTGATATGATTCAATTAAGAGAGAGGTTGAGAGACAGCTAGTCCCCTATGGCAAAGAAGATCAATAAGTATGGATTTGTGCAAGGAAGTGTTCAGTCTACCCCAGCAGCAAACAAAATACACCAAGTCATCAAGGCTCACAAAGTCAGATTGCAAATCAGAGTGCAGCGCCTTCATTGTGCTTCTCAGTCAAATTTCGGGCTCTACTAAAGGTACACAGTTTGATTCTTGGATGTTTTATTTTATTGAAGAAATTGAGAATGGTAAAGGAAAATTGGTTGGATTAGGATCATTAGCATGAATTTAGATGTTGGTTAACCAAATAGAGGGAGACTAGATGAGAAAGCAGTTGATAAATTTAATGATTATTTCAAATCAAGAAGATGGGTGGATTGTGGAACAATCAAGGAGACAAAACCGAGGCCGGTGCCCCCAAAATCCAAGAGTATTGAAGTAGAAGATGCATGCAAGCAAATCGAATCCAAATAGGAAGGTTAAAAGTGGCGAAGTATATTGAAGTAAAAAGGAAAGTGATTGAAAGGTTGAGAGGGTCAAGTTTGATTTCAAGGCGGTGGCCAAGAGCAAGGCTCTTAGATTGCAAGCGGTTCACATTCAGGCAAGCCACCAAAGTCAAGGCAGGATTACCTCAAGGTCAGGACATCAAGTACAAGCAAGTTCAAGTGGTGGTGAGAAAATTTCTAAGGACAAGCTCAAGCATCCAAGACTTCATCTCATCTCAAGGATTAATGAACTTTATAAGACAAGGTTGATGAGGTGGCAATTTCATGTGCATGCAATCAAATCATGCCAAGTGTCCTATGTTCTCATTGGTTGACAGATTATTGTAATTTTCTCATTGGCCCACAAAGTTGGTGCCCTCATGTAATTGGTTGAAAGATGGTAACCCTAATTAGGGTTTGTAAGGTTTAATCTTGGCCCTTGATTTTTGCCTCTTAATCTTGGCCATTCATTGTAATTTTGAGCCTCTATATAAGGCCATTTGTACTCATTTGTAAAGAGAGTTATGTTGGAGAATTGTTGCCAAAATACTATCAAAATTGTTCTCTATTCATTGTTGTGGCTTGCATGGTGGATATACATGATCATTTTGGTGTATTGCATGGTTCTTCTCATCTCTCAAATTAAAGTAGGATTTCATTTCATGTTGATAGAATAGAAGTAAATGGTTAGTTGCAATGGTGATATTGGTGAATGTTTGATAGGGATCTATATACTAGGCCACTAGCATCCTAGCGGCTTTTTAGGAAGCCTTGTGTGGTAATCTAGTCCAATTGCTCCCAAGTTCTACTTGCATTTCATCTTTCCGCTTGTACTTCAAGTTGGGTTGGAAGATAGGTGTTAGTGTGAAAATCCTAAGAGTATCCCTCAGAATCATCGCACTGATGGAAGTAGCGCCGCTGACAAGCTTTCATTTGGTTTGATCCCTGTCCATTCGTCAATCTTTCCATTCAGTAGTAGTAGTAGTAGAAGTAATCAGTAGTTTAGTAGTTAGAGTTTGAAGAGCAAAGTTGGAAGTGATATAAATTGGAAAATCAATTGAGTATACATTGTAAAGCTAGATCTCATCAGCAAGAATTTGACATCTTTGAATGAACAACGTAAGCCCGCCTATGTGATTAACCAACAAATCACTTTTATAAAACTGAGTTAGTATCCACAGGTGTAAGGAACCTTGGAGTATTCTTATATACTTTTCAAGAGAGGGTTTGAGTGTTTGGTACGTTGTATCAAGTATTTCAATTGCTATATGTTATGTAGTGGTACAAAACTCACATCAACAAGTACCAAGATGATTTCAATAATAAGTCAATAGTAAATTGACCTCATTAATTATAGTTAGTTCTATTATAATTGTCTTTGATAATATTAACCGTATGAAACATCAACAGTGGTTGCGACACACGATTCTTGTGAGATATAAATACGACTTAGAAAGTATAGGAATGGGATCAGGAAAAAATATAGGGTACAACCGGCGGTCACAGGAAAATATAGAGCCAACGATCAATATGGGAAAACACATATGCCTGATTTACTACAACATTATCATCCTCACTTTGATGTGTAGAAGACGATAGAATATAAGGGATAAACAAGGACACACATTGTAATATTCAAATACATTATACTCACAGACATATATTATAGTGAAGGGATCAGTGGTAGATACAGATGCACATTGATCGATATACAAAGAAGTAGACAAATACGATAATGAGGAGATGATACACAGTGATGGGCGGAAAGGATAGAAGCAGCGTTGAGATCACAGGAGAAAGATGAAATGTTTGTTCATATACTCGTTAAAACTGCAATCTCATTCCTTTGGTACTAGGATAGGAATAAGGAGTATCGAACAAGAGTTCAAGAAAGATGCAATCCTTATAGAGATAAGGGTATAAATGGAGATAAGACTACTTAGCCAGAGAGAAATAAATACGGAGAAAGAATAAGAAAACAAAAATACTCAGAGCAATAAGATCTTACATTATATAAACACTGAAGACGTATAGCTGTTGATCAACACTTTTATTATATAAGTGAATATCATTTAGATATTGATACAGGTCATAGGCCACTCATATTTATAACAAATTATATTTCTATTCCAGGTATGTATAAAAATTGGAAACTATATTTTTTATTGATAATACTAAGTAAATTATTCAGTAGGATATAAATGCTAAGACTTAGTATTAATTTTGGTATCTAAGAAAGGAGATCAGAGACATGTTCAAGGAGAGGCCAGATTAAGCTCCAGCCAATAGGTTGTCCCAAGATAAGGTGGGGATCAGTGATCCCGAGCGCCTTGAGGGCGTCATACCAAGAAAGGCTTAAGGGCGTGATCTGTAAACTTTGAGGGAGAACCTATTGAGGATTGGTGTCCAAGCAACTTGATTATGCCAAGCATCCTTCTTAGACTTATATTATAATATGTAATCAATATACCTCAAGCAATTTAATTCATTGTATAGTTAATGTAGACTTATTTATATAAATTGGCCAAAAATAACAGGGGACATTACACTAATCCTATCATGGACATTACAATCCAAACCCTAATTGAGAAATTTATGATAAATTAAGAATGGCCCCAACAGGGGACATTACAGAGTCTGGGTTCAAAAGTTATGAGTGATTGAGTGCGGTACTGTCATAAGTTGAATAGTGACCAAACAAGTTTAACCATGCAAAGCAAAAGTCAATGACTACAGTTTAACCATGCAAAGAAAAGGTTATGCTGAGATAAAAACTAGAGATTAATGTTAGAAAAATAGAGATAACAGAGAAAATAATAGAGATATGCTTGCAAAACAAATGAAATAAACCTGCATGCACAAAGATAATAAGAAGAGATCTGAGATATTATCTTTGAATCCAACAATAAAGAACGATTAATACATACTAAAAATGATTAGTATATAACCTGCAAGAAATGTGAGTGAAAAGAAGATAAACCTTGCGGTTGCTCGATTGAGGTTATTAAAACGAAATGCAAGTTGAAATGGGTTTGGCGGTAAATCAGCCAAACAAAAAAAAATAATTTCAAATACTACTCTCTGGCGGCAAGTCGACCAAAGAGGGTTAGAGAAAACAATAACTAAATAAAATAATAAATCCTGCAACACAAAAGTTAGTTAATAAAACTCAAGCTTCTCTCTCAAACAAGAGTCTCCAATGAGATGTGCTCCCAAGAATGGTAACCTTCAAAACTACACTCAAACAAAGATTAACAACCCAAGCTCTGATACCATGTAAAGAAAATAACAAGAGCAAATAAATGAAAGTAATCCAAGAGAGATAGTTCAAGAAGATGTTACCATGAGAAAACCATGAACTATGAGCAAGCATCCAAAAGCTAACACAAGTAGACAAGAAGATTCTTGAAAGGGGAAAAGCAAAGAAAAATCCCCCGTGATATTATGAATATGGCACACACAGAGAGAGAGAGAGAGAGAGAGCTCATTTACAATAACTTCATGTAGAGAAGATGAGAGAGGAGAGCATCTTTTTTATAGAGATGAAGAAAGGAGTTACTAAGTAACTCACCAATCTATGAATGGCATCATCCATAATAGGTGTGTGCAAAGTGTCAAGATCCTCATAAGGAGGATAAACTATTTTCTTTATTAAAGGAATTACAAAATAAGACATGTCCTCCCACTTGGACTAGAGGACAAAATACATGTAGGGATTCCAAAGAATCTCCTAATTAAATAAAAGAAAGATATCTTGGTTTATCCTGAAATAAGTAAATACAACCAAGGAAAGATTAACTATTCTAACAGATGACTATATAAAAAATAAAGAAAATTTAAAATATAGAAAATATATTCATAAGATAATATTGATAAATCTAAAATCATTCATCATACACATATACGTAGCAATTGAGTTGAAAGGAGAGTTCAAATAAGAGTTGAAATTCGTAATTTTTTCTCTATTAATTATAATATAAGCACATTAGTATCAGATCTGTAGCAGTCAACGGAATTACACCATTACAAATATTAGTGTCTCTTGATCAGGAGCTGAGTCTACGGGCATCAAGTTTGACAAAAAATACAAAAAATTAACATAAGTCTAATACAGAATAACATGAGCATTATGTTCAAACTTCATTATCTCTCCTAACTATCTATGCTGTCCAGTCGATTGGGCCTTCCATCCGCTTAAGGATTTTATCATCCTCCACAAAATTGGCGTATGGGTGGACCATCTCTGCTGCTCTGGGGAGAGGTACTGCTAGGTACTGCTGTAGGAGGAATGATTGCTACTGCGATGGCTGGTACTAATTACATTCTATCCTGCCTTTCCTTATCACTGTTCTCATTCAGCTCCATGATGAATTGGTTCAATGCCTGGTCAAAGGTGTTCATCTCAGCCAAGGTCTGGAAGAGGTGTACACGTATGCAACTTCCTTCTTGAGCTTCCTAGCTGCTCCCTTATTTAACAGGTCCAAGAATTTTTGTTCCTCAATCTTCAAGATCACGGTCACCTGCACTAAAATTTAATGAAAAATGAGTCTCCGCAGAGACTTAGTAAGGTGCCTAGATCTACCATTGAAGATATCATCATTACGTAATTTTCAAATAGACTACAAAATATAAACAAATAATAATAAATATAGACTAAAAAAGAATACTGCTTTTTTTAAGGCTCAAGAAGTTCCTTGATAAGACATGGATTAAATTGAAGTTGTTGTTCAAAGAGAAACCAAATAGCCCCAGACCTCTTTAGCAAAGAAATAGTAAAAAAAAATGATGAATGGATTCATAACATCTATAGAAAGAGCTAATGTTCGGTTCCCCCATTGGATTTTTTAATTGACAATCTATGGAGGAGGAAACACCACATGAAACATGCAATTTTAAGTTTACTGGTCTATGCCATAGTCCCATCAAATGTTTGGTCCAGGTAGGAGTATCCAGGTTTATTTTTCAGCTAGCATTAAGGTCAACAATTTCATTGCAGTCAGTAAGGAGTTTATATATGTACTTGGCTCTGGTCAAGGGGAATAAGGTACCATCTGGCCATCTTAGAAGAGAAATTCTATTGATTTGCTCTCACACTATCTAGGTAAGTTCAGCTTGTTGCATGCTTCCCTCTGCATTGAATATGTTCTCCATTGAGAGTGTGGAATGTCAAAATTTTGTCATAACTCTTGCCAACTAGTAAGTCTACCATCTTGAATAATATCATCAAATCTTTTGATTCCTTTATTGGCTCAGCTCCGAGCAGAGCATCCCTAAATGAGTGCAAGAAGTTTATCACCATGGTTGAGATTCTACCATACTGACTTTTCTCCAAGATCTTATTGCTTTCGTTAAAGATATTGTTGTTAGAGATCAAATGTCTAATGCTATTCCAACATTTCCAGATTGCTTTAAACACATTATAGCCTGTCCCCTTAATATCAAACTTTCATGACAACAGGTCATTGATGTGAAGACCTTTCTAGAATGAGGATTTTGTGGGGGTAGCCCTGGCTATATTGTTTCTGATTAGAACTTTCCATGGTTCCTCCCCTTGTGAGGCTTTGGCCATCCATTTGACTGCAAGTGTGATACCTTGGATCCTTAAATCTTTCAAGCCCAATCCTTCTAGGTCCTTACTCATAGTACACCACTTCCACCTTACTACATGCCTCTTTTGGTTCCCCTTTCCATCAGACCACAAAAACTCTCTGATTCTTCTCTGCACATAGTTGAATTGAGCCTGATTAAATAGCCAGGCAGAGACATAATAGATAGTGTATGAAGATAATACCTTCTGACATATTTGGAATCTTTTTGCAAGAGAGATAATGTGAGTTTCACTTACTCAACTTCTTGTCTATCTTTTCTTTATTCCACCCCCACATTTCTCTTAGGTTAGAATTGACTGAGAAAGGGATTCCCAAGTATCTCACTTGGTGGTTAGGTCCACCCCAAGAAAGAGAAAACCTATTGCACCACATTGGGGGGGTTTCATTCTAGCGCAACATAATTGATTTGGGGAGGGAAACTTTACTCCCAGAGGCTGCATAGAATAAATCCAACTTGTTCATGAGATTGCATATATTATCTTCATCCAGTTCTAAAATGATAGTTGTGTCATCAACAAATTGGATGTTTGAAAATTCATCCCCATTGGGAAGTACAATGCCTTTGACTTTAGGAGAGTGCGTTGTCTCCCAGTAAGTAAAATAATGCATCAACAACTATGAAAAAAAATGTAGGTGCCAAAGGACAACTTTCTTTTATTGACCTAGAAAGTTCAAAAGGCTCAGATCTAGCCCCATTGACTTCCACCCAAGCCTTTGGTCCATTCACCAAAGTTTGGACCATTTGACAAAAGAAGCTAGGAAATCCCAGACTTTCAAGCATCATGCTTATAAACTTCCATTCTATCCTGTCATATGCTTTCACATAGTCCAAGAGCATCATATAGACCTGCTGATTGGAATCTTTAGCCCAGTCCAAGGCCTTCCAGCAAGTAATCAGATTCCCTAAGATATATCGACCTTTGACAAAACTAGTTTGAGTTGGGTTAATGACGTGGGGTAGAATATTCTCCAATCTTAAAGAAAACATCTTTGCCAATATCTTATAGGACGCATTCAAGAGTCTAATGGGCCTCCAATTCTTGATTAAGGTTCTATCTCCCTCTTTAGGGATGAGTTTGATGAGGCCAGAATTGATATCTGCACCCAGAGACTTCTTGTTAATTGCTTTCGTATGCACCTTGATAAGCTCTTCCCCAATCCAACCAATGTTATCCTTACAAAACTCTACTGGTAAACTATCTGGCCTAGGGGCCTTCTCATTACTCATACTTTGAATGTCATTTTTAATCTCAGCTACGGAGATGGGGCTGTCTAGCAGTTCTGCCTCTTCTTCAGATACTTTCCTAGGATTGCTAATCTTGATCCTAGCATTCTCCATATCTATTCCAATGTCTTCAGAAGAGAAGAGTTTGCTTTAATAGGCAGCAAACGCCTGAAGAATGTCTTCTTGGGAATTGAGTACTTTACCATCCTCCCAGAGACATTCAATCCTCTCTTTGGTTTCTTTATATTTGAGGATTTGGAAGAAATACCTAGACCCTTTGTCTCCATGGTTAATCCAATTTAGCCTGGTTCTAGTCTTGGCTCTTTGGATCTTGAGATTCTGCAATTTTCTGAGAGAGTCCTTGGATTGAGTCAAAGATTTCAGTGTATCTAAACTAGAGGGGTCTTCTTGGAGTCTTTTCAGCCACACAAAGCCTGTTATGAAACTCAGCCTCTTGCCTCCTATTATCCTTCGCTTTCTTTTTCCCCACAACTTGGAACGAGGACTTCCAACTAGTAATATTTTGGGACCACCTTTCAACAACACTACTGTGATTCACAATTCCTCTGTTATACATCTTATGATGTTCACAGCTGTCCTGACATCCTCATCTTTTAAAAGGCTGATGTTGAGAGGAAACCCATTCTTACTCCTCTTCTCATTACAAGATCTCCCTAAATGAAATATGCTACCAACAATGGGGTGATGATCAGATAATGTAAATGGGATAACAACCACACTAACTCCTTTGCTGTCTTTCTTGAAATTGAACACCTCCTTGTTGACATAGAATCTATCCAAACTGCAGAAAATTCTGCTATCTCCCTGCTGAAAATTAGACGATGTGTGCCAAATTTCTTTGTGTAAGGCTTTGTTCCCAGCAAGTGGGTCAAATAATTTGTGCTTGTTGATCATTTTGAACCAAAAGTACTTTTTCAGAGCCCTTCCAATCGAATTTACTACCACCCGCTTTGTCTTGAGGTCCTTCAATCATATTAAAGTCACCACCAATAATCCATGGAATGCTTTTAATTGGAACATCCATTTCCAAAGATCAATCCTTTTCCTATGATCATTGGGTGCATAAACTCTGCAAATACCTACTAAGAAATAGAATAAGAATTTTTTTTGAAAGAATGGGCGAGTTCTTTTTTTCTAAAAAGAAGGGTGGAGTTTATTTTTATTTTTTAAAAAGAATGGACAAGGTTTTTATTAAAAGAGAATGGCTGAGTTTTTTTAAAATTTTTTTTATAAAGAGAATAGGGGAGTTTTTTTTAAAAAAGAATGGGCGAGTTTTTTTTTTAAAAACAGAATGGCGAGTTTTTTTATAAAGAATGGGCGAGTTTTTTTTTTAAAAACAGAATGGCGAGTTTTTTTTTATAAAGAATGGGCAAGTTTTTTTTTTGAAGAGAATGGGCGAGGTTTTTTTTTAAAAACTGAATGGTGAGTTTTTTTTATAAAGAATGGGCGATTTTTTTTTTGAAGAGAATGGGCGAGTAAAGAATGGGTGAGTTTTTTTTAAAAAAAGAGAATGGGCGAGTTTTTATTTTTAAAAAGAGAATGGGCGAGTTTTTATTTTTATAAAGAGAATGGGCGAGTTTTTTTTTAAAAGAGAATGGGTGAGTTTTTTTTTTAAAAGAGAATGGGCGAGTTTTTTTTAAAAAGAGAATGGGCGAGTTTTTTTTTTAAAAGAGAATGGGCGAGTTTTTTTTTTTTTAAAGAGAATGGGCGAGTTTTTTTTTTAAAAGAGAATGGGCGAGTTTTTTTTTTATAAAAGAATGGGCGAGTTTTTTTTTTTTTTGAAGAGAATGGGCGAGTTTTTTTTTTAAAAAGAGAATGGGTGAGTGTTTTTTTCGAAAGACAATGGGCGAGTTTTTTTTTCTAAAGAATGAGCGAGTGAGTTTTTTTTAAAGGATGGACGAGTTTTTTGTTTTAAACGAATGAGCGATTTTTTTTTAAAGAATGGGTGAGGCTTTTTTTCAAAAGGATGGGCTAGGTTTTTTTAAGAATGGGTAAGTTTTTTTTTTATAAAGAATGGGTGAGTTTTTTTTAAATGTTGGAGTTTCCTCCGTTGTCCCCCTGAACCAACGTTTTTGTATTTTTGGAATCAAGGAAATGTCCCCTATCGTCTCCCCATCCTTGGACTGGTGTTAATTTTCAAAACGGCTAGAATTTAGCCAAAAACGTGCTTTTGGGTTTCCTTGGGATTTTTCTCTCATTTAATACAATTTCTTTTTAAGTTCAATTGTACTTTTGAAATGACCTACCCTTGTTTGCCACTGTTTTTTTGCCTTTTCCCTTTCTAGATTACTCAATAATTACGTCAAATAGTTGGCATACATGCTTTGTTACCAGTGTAATATGTAGCTGAACTATTGCCTTGTTTGTTTTTGTTAAGAATCCTATTTGATGTAATTGATATTTAATTTTTCTTTTAAATCAGACAATGAACTTGCTGTTATATATTATATTGAATACAAATCCCCACTTGGAAGAACACTACCATTTATTTCTGTGTTTTCCAAATGCAGATTTCTATGACTATAAATATTCAATAATGAGAACATGTCTCATGGAGAGACATGCCTCTACAAATGTAGAGACATGTCTCTACATGAGACATGTTTTTTCATGTTTCGCACAAGACACCGTTTCATAATACTTGGCGGCAATGTTAATGCAGAAGTTTTGTTTGCTGTTTTAATGAACTTGTTACGATACATTATCGTATCACCCAAGTATTACGGTACGTATTATGTATCGTAACACCTTAATACCAACCGCACGATAAGTATTGTGATCTCCAAATAGATATTTATTCATTGGTCGATAACTCAATCAATATGTTAAGAATTATTATCATTAATATTGTAGAATGATTACACAGACAAAAGATATAGAATAGATCTTAGTATCAATGGTACCAATAGTATATTAAACATCCATATCAAAGCAACATAATACCAAAATACCATACCAATATACCCAAAGTACCAGAATACCAGAATGGCGAGGAAATGCTATCTTCTTTATTGATACCAAAAACCAACAGTTTTACATCAAAGACCAAAGTGCTTATAAGATAGTCGGTTGGTTGGGAAGACCAATGGACGCACCTCCTCGCTCCTAACTACCCTCCCGACAAGACATAACTAGAAGTAATACAATATTACTTTATTTGTACTACATTTATCCCCCCCAAAAAAACAGTCGTCTTCCAGACGACAACAGTGCTAAACGAAAATTAGCTTCAGATTCGGGTTGTGAAAATACGGAGAAGATCTCGCTTAGTATGGCCTTCTCCTTTCGGTGTACAGTGTCCTCTACCTTGCGTATTGCCGCCTCCACCTTTTGGCGTACGGCCTGCTTGAGTACAACCTCCTCTTTCTGGCGTACGACTTGCATGGGTACGACCTTCTTGAGTATGGCCTCCTTCGTCTAGTGTACGACCTGCATGGGTACGACCTTCTTGAGTACGACGTACGACCCTGCCACTCGTACAATCTTGAGATCCGTAAGGCCTTGCGATGTTCTCTTCCTCTGTACGGCCTCTCGTACCGTCCAGTCCGTACTGGCCTCCGCCACCTTCTGCCTTCGTACGGCCCACATGCAATCCATACGGTTTGTTTCTTTGACTTGGTGCGTACGGCCTCCTCCAACCAATTCGTTCGTATGGCGTACGGCCTCCCTTCAGTTCGTACGGCCTCCTCTGAGCTGCCACCTTCGTACATCGTATGGCCTCATTACAGTCCGTACGCCCACTCTCTCCCACTTGTCGTCCGTACGGCGTACGGACCATCTGTACAACGTACGTGGGCTGGCTGATCTTTGCCTTGCACTGAACTCGTACGGTTTCTAAGCCGGCAGCTCTCCCACTTTCCTCAGTTTGAGCACGTACATCCTTGTATTCCTTGTGCCCCTCCGAGTCACTTTCTTCTTCTTGAATTTGCACAATTTGCACCATATTGCATTCTGGCTGAAATACCTCGTAGTCCTCCATCTGCCAGTGAAATAGGCCATTGAGAGAGCTAGTGTTGTCTTCTGAGCATTCCCCTAGGCGGAGCACTCCATCTGGTTCCACCCCTTCATGGTCTTCTCCCTCTGAGTCGGATGCGAGATCCTAACTTACACATTGATTTCTCAAATCTATTATATATTTTCTCCCATCTACCTCTATGAATAGGGTGTTTCTTTTCCAATTGTGGGTGGCTTTTGCTATGATCAGCCAACCCCCAAGCAAGGCATCGTATCCTTTCTTTTCCAAGGTAATCACTACAAAGTCGAGGAAGAACTCTTGTGTCCCAATTATTACCTTTTGTCCCACCAAGGTTCCTATCGATTTGATTCCGTGTTGGTTTGCACCGACTAATTGGAATGTGGGTGGCCAGAGCGTGGGTTTCCCTAGAGCCTTCCAAGTCTCCTCTGGTAAGACATTCACACCAGACCCTCCATCCACAATAGTGTTAGATAGTTTACATCCCATTATCTCCATTTCCACTACTGCAGGTGTCCTTGTCCCAATAGTGAATAGGGTATTCGTTTTCTCCACTGGTTTCTCTGTTTTCTCCTCCCTCCTGAGATTTTCCTCTTGATTCCTTATTCCTTGAGATATTGCTACCCGAAGTTGAGGTACTGTTTCCAACAGATCCATAATTTTTACAGGGATGGTAGTTTCTAGTATTTGTTTCATGATGCTCGGTACTGGCCCCTTGCTTGGGGTTTTAGCTGTAGTTCCTCTTCCTTCTTCTGTGTTATTCTTAATGTCCTTTGTGGCTTCTTGAAATCTTTCTCTTTCTGTAGCCATGTTAGGGTATTCAAGTTTCCTCGCTTGCATTCTTGTGATGGCCAGTACTTCCCTCTCAGGGTCTGCAATGTCAAGCTTGTTCACCCCATTTTGTTTAGGGCAATTGGCATCCTCATGGTTACCCGGTCCACACCATTTACACAACATTCCATCATTCTGTCCTTCCCCATTCTGGCAATCTCGTGCGAAGTGTCCCCATTGGTTACAACGCCTACATTGGATCATGGGTCTTCCCTTAGAATCGTACTGAATTGCTCTCCGGGGTGTGTTGTTATTACTACTGTTATTGCTTCCTCGTTGATTGTTACGTGGAGGAGTGACAGGTGGTGTGGATTGTTCTCCTTGTGTGAAAAATACTTGAGCATTCCGTGCCTTCAAGTTGTAAGGGCAATCTTTGATTGCGTGTCTTAACACCTGGCATATGTCAAAGAAGGCTTTGCGTGGGCAAGTCCCTTTTGTATGTCCCTCCTTGTCACACTCTATGCACCAGAGTTCCCTACCCTCTTTCTTGTCTTCCTTACTTCCCGTCACTTCCTTCATTAGCCGCATCATATCTTTCCTCAAGGCTTGGATGGTCTTGGACTCATCCCCACTTTCTTCTGAACTTTCACTTTCGCTTCCATGTCGCTTAGCCTTGGAAGTTTTATTCTCACTTTCTATGTCCATTGCTTGGGTGCATGCTTCTTTAGAGGATGGTGGTGGCACTTTCTTCATTTTCCGCTTCAGCGATGGGGTTAGTACTTCAATAAGCCATCTTTTTTTCAACCCGTTGGCAGGTTTGTTATCCAACTTCCCTACCAATTCTTTGAGTTTCCTTGTATAACTTCTGACTGACTCATTTTTTCCCTGCCTGGTATTATAAATTTCTGTGACTATCTCATCATCATCATGTAGGAGTCTGAATTCCTCCTCGAAGGCAGTACGGAGGTCCTTCCAGGTGGCTCTCTGACCGGCCTCCAGGTCTGTATACCAATCAATAGCGATCCCTCTCAGGGTGGCTGGAAAGGCTTGTAACCATTGATCCGCATCATTTTCTCCATTGGCCTGCCATATGGTGATGCACGTTTTACAGTGTCGGGCAGGGTCCTCCGACCCATCTCCAGAGAATCTAGGAAGTTTTTGCTTGACTACTGCCATTCTCTTTCCTCCTGCCGGGATGCTCCCTCCTGTTGGGACGCTCCCTCCTGCCGGGACGCTCCCTCCTCCTGCTGGGACACTCCCTCCTCCTGCCGAGATGCTCCCTCCTGTCGGGACGCTCCCTCCTCCCGAGATGCTCCCTCCTGTCGGGACGCTCCCTCTTGCAGAACTAGAACTAGTACTCTCTACTTCCCCTTGTGATTCTTCTGTCCCGCTTCGTGGCTATTCTCGACGTGCAAGAGTTTTAGGATTCGTCCCCCCTTCCTTTCTTCCTAAAGTTTCTGAAATGGCTAATTTGGCTATACCTTCTATTGTGCTTTCAATAAGCCTTTCCTCAGTCTGTCTTTCACTTGTGGACTCGTTCCCTAATCCTCGCAAGCGGCGACGTCTTTCTTCTTGTTGCTGCTGGCCCAGGATCCGTAGGGCAGCCTCCTCCTCAGTTTCTTTATCAGGCCTACGCTTGGGATATTTATTTGGAATTAGGGGCATGAATCAAAATGGACCAGAAGTCAGGCTGGAGGAATTCCCACAAGTAGATCCTACACCACTGGTGGTACCGAAGTTTGCCCATAGTGTGCTTAAGCGGAACCGCTCTCTCGGCTTCCCTTGGCACATACCGTACTTCCTAGGTCACCACCTGATTGTGTCACTTGATCCTCCTTTGGTATTCCCTCCTATTCTCTCTGACCTCCAGGTCCGAACTTAGGCAGCGACGCCAAAATGTAGAATGATTACATAGACAAAAGATATAGAATAGATCTTAGTATCAATGGTACCAACAGTATATTAAACATCCATATCAAAGCAACATAATACCAAAATACCATACCAATATACCCAAAGTACCAGAATACTAGAATGGCGAGGAAATGCTATCTTCTTTATTGATACCAAAAACCAACAGTTTTACATCAAAGACCAAAGTGCTTATAAGATAGTCGGTTGGTTGGGAAGACCAACGGACGCACCTCCTCGCTCCTAACTACCCTCCCGACAAGACATAACTAGAAGTAATACAATATTACTTTATTTGTACTACAAATATATATATATATATATGTATATAAGACACATATATAACTTAAATATATATGTATATATCACAAATACACTTAATCATTTTCCAGAGATGATTCTTATTGATTAATTTACTGACCGACGCTATATCATTAACACTCCCTTTTAGCTAGGGAAGATGTTTTATGAAAAGATTCATACACAACATGAATAAAGTATTACCTCAATGTAATATTAGAAATGATATAATCTCATAATATCGGAGTAATGGCCTACTAATATCAAATATAGGATATTCACCAAGTACTCAAAGTAATGGCCCGCTAACATCAAGTTTTGATGATGTTCACCAAGTACTCATAAGGGTCATGAAGATATTATCTCGTAATATCAGGAGTAATGGCCCGTTATATCAAGTCCTTGATATTCACCAAGTACTCAGAGTAATGGCTTGCTAACATCAAGTCTCATGATGTTCACCAAGTAATCATATCTCTAATGAAAGTAAATGTACACCTTTCATAGATACATTATTATCATGATCTGCTTAGATATCAATATGATATCCATCATGATAAAGACAAGTTATTGTAAGATTGTCACCTTTCAATAATTGTCAGATATACAAATGCAATCATTAAAAGTCGTTACTTCTTCATGATGCATATAAATCACATATATATATATATTCATGAAATAACACTCATGATAACAAAGAAATATTTGATTAGTACAATGATCAAAGATACCGAGACTCATTCTCAGAAATTACAATCATACCAAGTTTACCTCTGAAGTATTCTACCTTATCCTTTGCAAGAGGTTTGGTGAGAATATCTGCTGTCTGTTCATCTATTCTAACATATTTCAACTCCATCACATTCTTTTCTACCATGTCTCTAATGTAGTGATAAGGTATCTCAATATGTTTAGACCTGTTATGAAACACTAGATTCAAGGATAGTTTAATGCAACTCTGATTGTCACAATGAATAATGGTTGGCTTTAGTGATTGTCCAAACAATCCAACTAGAAGTTTTCTCAACCAAACTGCTTCTCGTGCTCCCATGGATGCTGCAATATATTCTGCTTCAGTGGAACTCTGAGTTACTAAGGATTGTTTTCTACTGAAGCAAGAGATCATAGCTGAACCTAAACTGAAGCAACATCTAGAGGTGTTTTTCCGATCCACGATGTTTCCAGCCCAATCTGAATCAGTGTAACCATGCAAGTTCAGGTCCACATCTTTATATCTTAGCCCATATCTAATTGTGGCTCGAAGATATCTGAGGATGTGCTTGGTTGCTACTAGATATATTTGTTTTGGTTCACTCATGAATTGACTAAGTGCATTTACTGCATAGCAAATATTAGGCCTAGTGTTTACTAAGTACATCAGAGATCCAATTATATGTCTGTATAGGGTAGGATTTGTAGACCTTGAGTCATTAGCTGCTTACTTGAGTTTGAGGAGGTTTGTCTCCTTAGGAGTAGACATAGGCTTGCAGTTCATCATTCCGAATCTCTTGAGGATGTACACTGTGTACTTTCCTTGATTTAGAAATATGTTATTTTTATGTTGCTACACCTCCAAACCGAGAAAGTAATGAAGAATTCCCAAGTCTTTCATATCAAATTCGGATGCCAAGTCTTGTTTGCATTTGATGATGAGGTGCTCTTCTCCTATGATTAATAGATCATCAACATAAAGAATCAAAATCAACATGTCTCCATCTAAAACTTTGAAATAGAGATTTGGGTCAGCATCATTTTTCGAAAAGTTGACTTTTGATAGATAATGGTCGATTCTTTCGTACCAAGCTCTAGGAGCTTGTTTGAGACCATATAATGCTTTCTTTAGTTTGCATACACGTGACTGTTTATTGTGAATTATGAATCCTTCAGGTTGCTCTAAGTATACTTCCTCTTCAATGACTCCATTCAAGAAAGCAATTTTTACGTCAATCTGATGTGTTTTCCATCCCTTAGATGTTGCAATGGCAATTACAGTTCAGATTGAGGTATGCCTGGCAACTAGAGCAAATGTTTCTTCATAGTCAATGCTTTCTTTCTGAGAGAAGCCTCTGGCGACAAACCTTGCTTTGCATTTTTCTAGACTTCCATTTGTTGCATGTTTGATTTTGAATAACCACTTGGAAGAAACCACTGATTTATTTTTGGGCCTGGGCACAATATCCCAGACATCATTCTTAATGATAGAATTATATTCTTCTATCATGACATCCTTCCAAGTAAGATGATGAAGAGCTTCCTCAACATTAGAAGATTCTAATTTTATTAATTCACTCATTAGTGCAACATAACTAGAAAACCTATTTGGTCTTTTGCTTTCCCTGGATGTACCAGAAGGAGCTGCATATTTCCCTGGTTCTTCAATCATCTTTCTGGCCCATAGCAGTCTTTTCTTGTTTGTTTTGATTTCTTCAGTAGTATCCATGTGATCGCTGAAATCATTGTCCTCGGGGATCTCTTGTATCTCCCTCTGAGTATCAGGAGAGAGATCTTCTTGATTGTCATCATTCATTTCAGTTTCATCTTTGGATCTTTTCAATGCAATATCTTCCTCAAAGATCACATCCTTGCTTAGTTCAATATTTCTTTGTCCTGGAATGTAAATTCTATATGCTTTGGATGTTTCACTATATCCAACTAGAATACCTTTCTTCCCGTAGGGCTCTAACTTGGTTCTTTTCTCTTTAGGAATATAAATATAGACTGGACATCCAAATATCCTAAGATGGCTTATTTTGGGTTTAGTTCCAGTGAAAACTTCTTCAAGAGTCTTGTTATCTAAATGAGAATGAGGACATCTATTTTGAATATATGCGACAGTATTAGAAGCTTCTGCCCAGAGATTAGTTTCTAGATTTTGATCATGCATCATAGCTTTGGCACATTCAACAATAGTTCTGTTCTTCCTTTTTGCAACTCCGTTTTGTTGAGGGTTGTAAGGAACAGTGCACTCCCTCGTAATCCCAGTAGTTTTACAATTTTTTTGGAAGGTTTTTGAAATGTATTCCTTCCCATTGTCTGTTCTCAATGTTTTAATACTCTTTTTAAATACATTTTCTACTAAAGCTTTAAATTCTTTAAACTTTAAGAGAATTTCTTCAGACTGTACACTTAAGAAAATATATCCATGTTTTCTTAGAGTAGTCATCTACAAAGATGATGTAATACAGGAATCCTTCAATGGAGGGAACAAACATAAGTCCACACAAATCAGAGTGAATAAGTTCTAATACCTCTTTAGATTTGCTTTCACTATTTTGAAAAGTGCTTTTGATATTCTTCCCTAGTGCACAACCTTTGCAAGTCCCTACATGTTCAGTTTTGAGTTTTGATAGACCAGTGACCATCTTCTCTAAACTGGGTAAACCACGAAAGTGGTAATGCCCTAGTTTTCTATGCCAAATTTTATTCTCATTTGTTGATTCATGAATTAGGGCTTGAGAAGAAGTAGATAGTTTATAAAGACACCCCTGTCTTATACCAGTAGTTTGAGCATTTTTAATTGTAGAGTTCTTGGGCTAGGCTAATACTTTTCCTTCCATAAATGTGTTCCTGTAACCCTTGTCTTCAAGAGCCGAGATAGAAACTAGGTTTCTTTTGATCCTAGGTACAAATAGTATTCTCGTGAGTTGGAGTGATACATTAGATTTGAGTTGAATTGTATAAGACCCAATTCCTTTTACTGGATAGTTTGTATTATCTCCAATAGTTACTTCCTCATCAGTAGTTTCCTCAAAGGTTTCTAGGTGGTCTCGAAATCCTGTTATGTGTTTGGAGGCCCCACTATCTATCACCCAAGTGTTCTTACAGTTTGTAACTTGACAAGATAAGGCAGAGTAAAATACAAGTTTCTTTGAATTTGTATCCATAGTTTTAACCTCAGTGAAGGAGGCTTGAGGTTTTGTTCTATCAGGGCACTTCATCGCAAGATGACCATATTTGTCACATCTAAAGCATTGAACTTTAGATAGGTCTCTTGTTTTCTTTGATGAGTGTTTCCCATTAGTGTTTTTACCTCTTTTGCTTTTATTAAACTTCTTTCCTTTTGTGTGAGTTTGAGTATGTAGGATTTGAATTTCCTCTTTTGAAGCATTCGTGTCGATCCCTCTGGATATCAGCCTGGACTCTTCTTGAATGCAGTCTGTTTTCAGTCTTTCGAATTTGGGAAGTTTAGGTCCAGCACTGATGCCTTGAATAAATGATTCCCAAGAGATAGGTAGTCCGTTTAGGGCTATCATTGACAATTCTTTACTATCATAATCATGACCAATTGTAGAGAGTTGATTTCTCAAATCAGTTATTCTCATAAAATATGAAGTAATAGTCTCTCCTTGGTTCATCTTCATTTGACTGAGTTGATTTTTGAGAGTAAGGACTCTACTAGAGTTGTTAATCTCAAACATTTCTTCAAGGGCTTTGAACATGGCATATGCTGAATCTAGTCTGATAATTATAGGCACTATATGATCCTTCACTCCATCTACTAGCAATTTCATTGCTTTTGCATTATTCTTTTCCCCTTGAATCTTTTCATCTTTCTCACTTTGTTCGGGTTCCTTTTCTTTCACCACTGTGATTAATTCGTTCTTTTTCAATGTTAGTAACATTCAAAATTTCCAAGCTATGAGATTAAGGGCACCTTCAAGTCTATCCTCAAGTCTAACTCTGTTTACCATTTTGAAGGGTCTAATTTATCACAAGGTATTTATATATAGTTTTGGTATATAAATATATATCAATATAAGAATCTGATCTCGATCTTTTATTCCAAATTTGGCTTTGATACCATGTTAAGATTCTTATTGATGTAATTGATATTTAATTTTTCTTTTAAATCAGTCAGTGAACTTGCTGTTATATATTATACTGAAGACAAATCTGCACTTGGAAGAACACTACCATTTATTTCTGTGTTTTCCAAATGCAGAATTCTTTTACTATAAATATTCAATAATGAGAACATGTCTCATGGAGAGACACGCCTCTACAAATGTAGATACATGTCTCTACATGAGACATGTCTTTCATGTTTCATAGGAGACACCGTTTTATAATATTTGTCGGCAATGTTAATGCAGAAGTTTTCTTTGCTGTTTTAATGAACTTGTTACGATACGTAATACGTATCATAACACTTTTGTGTTACGATACATATTAATGTATCGTAACACAACTGTGTTACGGTACATATTATGTATCGTAACACTTATGTGTTACAATACCTTAATACCAGCCGCACGATAGGTATCGTGATCTCCAAATAGATATTTATTCATCGGTCGATAACTCAATCAATATGTTAAGAATTATTATCATTAATATATATATAATTAAGACGCATATATAACTTAATTATATATGTATATATATAACAAATACGCTTAATCATCTTCCAGAGATGATTCTTAATTGATTAATGTACTGACCGATGCTATATCATTAACAGTTTTGAATATAGCATGTAATGTTCCCTGCTAGGTTTATGCCCGTTATAACCAAAATTAACTCATTTTAATATTCATATGGCCTAAACTAAATGGCCTACGTTGCATTGAATCAAATCTATGTTATTCCATGATTCAAAGTAAGGAAAGTTATACATTTATCAAACATATCAAGCAATCTTACTACTTATGATCCTTAATGTCCATACTATCTTTATTACTATCTCAGCTCGAGAAGAAGAAGATTAGGAGAGAAGAGGGAAATCATTGGATGGAGAGATCAAGATCGAGAAGGCTCTGTAACTATAAGCCATTTTCGACCCCAAGGAGGCCTACCCCGTGCGTGGGAGGCCGTCCTCGCCCGCAAGTAGTAATTGAAGCATTCAATCCCCTTGTTTATGGGGTCTAATTCATTGGGTAATGGACAAATCAATGTTGCATTGCAACCAACGAAGACGGTGGAGGCTAGGGCATGCTCATTGAAACAGGCACTGGAGGATGAACGAGCGCTTCCCGATGGAGCAAGGTTCCTTAAGCAATCAATTATGGCAAGAACCAGTGTGTCAACGAGAGATGGTGGAGGTAAGGGCCTTGGAGCCCAGACTTTCATCATTAAACCAAATTTCCAATTGTCTTCAGCTATTGAGGTAGAGAAATGTAGGTTAAAGGAGTCTGCTGTTTTCTTAGCTGCTCAAGAGATTTGCAAACTTCCTTCCCATAATTTCTTAAACGATTGGTTACACAATGTATGAGGTAAGCGATTAGGGTTCCATTTCACATATTGCAGAATGTTACAAAAAGGATTATTTCTTATTTTCTTTGCAAACCCGAATAGTCAAAATGAAATTATCAAATGACAATTTTGGAGGATAGGGTCCTGCAATTTTAGAACTGTCTCACAGTCCCCAGAAGCCATTCAAGAAGAAATAATTGCTCTTTCGTCCCCGTGGTGGCTTACTATTGGCAATCTTCCACCCTATCTGTGGAACCTAATTTTGCAGGCTTTGGAGTCGATTGATAAGGTCATTAGGGTTGATAGAACAGACTCTCTACTCCCTCACACCGATGCTAGGGTCATTGTTTCTATTAATCCTGGACTCGACTTGCCCACAGAGATCCACTTCGATTTAAAAGGCCAATTGATTTCATGCCTTGTTATTTTTCTTGGTGGGATTAATGGTTCTTTTCTTTGTAGGAAAGAAGACCACTTGAGACATGCTTGCCCTTTGCTTAAAAAGAAAGGAGCTCCCTTGCCCAAATTTACTAGGGAACCATCTGCTTCCTTGACAAAGTCAAGCCATGCTGTAGCCCCTACTAGAGATTCAAACCCTAAGGAGGCATCCCTTCCTCTTCCTAATTTGCATTCTCAGAATTTGTCTGTACCCCTCTCTGATGCCCTCGATTACCTCAAAAAGGCCTTTAACAATAAGGCTGCTCCTCCTTTGGGCAATAGCAAAGGGGACCTCTCTAGTTGTAATGACCCCTATTAGGGCCCTACTTGATTTTCTCTAGAAATTCCCAATTAGGGCTTCGATTACATTTGTTTCATACCAAGTGATTCCAACTCTCTATCATCATCATATTTAGAAACAATCATTGACTCATAATACATACTTAAGCTCCCATTCCTTAAGCTTCTCCTCACTGTGACCAGATTACTCTCCTCTTCACAAACTCCTTATCCGCTTAGTTGTATTAGCGAGTGATTAAATAATTAGCTAAGTATATATTATTATCTTATATATTACGAATACATTAATAATCATGAACATCTAACCAATGTATAATTCTATTTCACTCTTATCAACATATATTATTAATATCTTTGACCTCTTATAATTTGTATTCTTGAATTTCCTTCTATATATATTTATATTATATACTTTCTTGTTTCTTAGAAATGCCTATATACTTCCTTCTTTTTCTTCTATATTTTTTCCTAGTTTTTCTCCTATATTATTTCCTTGATTTTCTCCTATATTTTCCATGTTCTTTGCCATTTTAAATATTATATTTACATACTAAAATATAACAATAAAAAGGTGGGAGATATTGATAAGAGCCGCGAGTCATTTTCTTCCCAATTATTATTAAGATAAGGATAAGATCTATGTCTTTATTTCCATATTTCAAAATGTTGTCTTTTAATTTCATCCTCTAGATTCTCTCCTTTCCACATGCTATGAGAATTTGTTGCTGCTCTTTTTAAAAAAAATTTCTTAATGTTCCCCAATGCTTATTTTATTTATTCTATCCAACTTCTTATCTCCAAGAATGATTTTCTTTCTTCAATATATATCTTTTCTTCCCTTACGTAAGAGGGACATGACTTTTGAAAGTGCTGGTTCATAATAATTAGAAAAGATCCTATAGAGTTTTATATAGTGTAACACCGGTGCTTGGGTATGTCGGGATGCTGGGACACCGGGACGAGTTTTCGGGACGGGGGGACAAAGGGCCTCAATTTCGGGACAGTAGGGGAACGGTGGGGGGACGGTGGCGGGGGGCCAGGGGGGGTGCTGTATACTATACATATATAGAACTTGAAATGCTAGTTATGAAATGATGTTTTAGTATAACATACCAAATTGAAATACTTGAACATAGCAAAATTGCAACACGAACCATAACCATTGAACATTCAACATAGTAACACAGTACATACCCAATAGTAACATTCAAAAATCAAAATTCAAATAGAAATTCAAGAACTCGTCCCGTCGGCGGCGTGGTTGTGGAATGGCGGAGGTGGGGCTACTCGGGTACTCCAAGTACCCGGTGTGGGGACGTCTTGGGGACGGGTACTTCGAGGTTTTGGGGGGGGGGGGGGGGGTGCGAGTCCTCGGGTTTCACTGGTTTTATATTTACTAACTTTATACTATTAGTATCTTGTAACATATGTTTCTTTCATGAGTTATAATAATCTTGTAACTATCGGTTCTTTCACATTTTACCAAAACCTTCATTTTAATATTTTGTATGATTATAAATGAATCATATTTAATTATAAAGATTTATTAATTATTATTTAGATATTTTTCAATAACATATAATCACTAAGATAATTATTAATATTAATTTGATTAACATTATGGATTGATATTATATTGATAAATAATATAAATACATAATATTAATTATAGATTAATATTAATACTTAATATTAATACAATATCATAGATTAATATCAATGATCAATATTATATTTATTAATTAATAATATTGATTAATATTAGTATGATATAATCAAAATATGGAATTAGTTAATTAATTATTGATCAAACATTAAATAAGGGATTTATGTAGTTATTATTACACAAATATTTAAATATAATATATATGTATTTAAGAATATATTTTTACTATACATACATGAATTAGGGCTTAAGACATTGGTATCCAATCTCTCCCTGATGCCACCACTTTGAATTTTGGTCCCGAACCACAGGCCCCACATCCTAAGCATAGGACTCAAAACACCCAACAACTTGCACTTGAAAGGATTAGGAGAATCTCGGATTGAAAGTTTAGGAGCATCAGCAATTCAAAAAATTGTGCTTCTACCAACAACCAGATTCCCTTAATGGAGCTCATAATCACTTCCTTCCCTCAGAATGAGAGTAGTACTATGTGTGCTAGTACCCCAGAGATGGAGAAGACTATGGAGAAGTCTGGGGGCTAGGAGAAGGATAAAGATGATGATGTTGATGCTTCAACATCCCTTGACAGTTTGAATGCCCTTAAGTTGGCCTATAGAAATAAGTTGTCGTCCAATTACATTCTTGTGGTCATCCCTGCACCCCCACTGCCTCCCTCCCAAGACCTCGCCATTATTTGACCATCAAGCATGACACTGACCCCCATGGTGCCACTCCCGTTCAGGAGAAAGGAGATAACGATGTCCCTTTATTGAAATCTGCAGATGAGTTGTTGGAGGAAGGGGAGATTAGGGAGATGGCGATAGTGCCTTTCAAGCTTGCACAAGAGATGCCTGAAGTATTTGTGTTCAATGCACAAAAGAAGAGGAGGCTGAAAACTAAGAAGACTGAGAAGGAGGTAGAACCCAAGCCCCTATCAGTGGATGCCTCTGAGATTGTTGTCAAGAAGAAGAGGGGCAAACCTGTAGGTTCTACCTCCATTAACAGAGATCCTAAGCATCCAAGAAAAGCATCTTCCTAGCTGATACAAGAGCTTCAAAGCTCCCATGGACACAGACCCTTGATGGTTACCATGAATATAAATTGCTCTTCCTGGAATGTCAGGGGATTTGAGTCCCCTGACAGGAAATATGTCATAAAAATGTTTCTTTTGATGAATAAGAACATAGACATTCTCCAACTCCAAGAGATTAAAGTTGTTTGGTTTCACACTTGACATCAACTTGAAGTCTATATGGAGAGATGCCAAATGTTTCACTACCAATTACCAAAGAGTGAAAGGTGGGGCAGCTATCCTTGTAGGCCCTAAATAGAGTATATATATTAGAGGATGGGGCTGCTCACCTTGCCAAAGATTGGTCTGGATTACCATCAAGCTTGATGGATATGCATTTGGGATTTGCATAGTTTATGCGGCCAATGACCATAGAGAGAGAATTGAACTATGGAAATGGATGTACCAAATGGATAATGTTCTATGGATTGTTGGTGGAGAATTTAACATGATTGGAAGTCCTCAAGATAAGGCGGGTGGGTGGAGATTTGAATGGAAAGGCTATGAGAAATACTTTTGGCTCAGATTGATCATCAAACATAAGCTTTTTGACCCACTTGCTGGAAACATAGCCTATTCCAAAGGCATTTGATATACATGTTCTAGCTTTCAGTAGGGTGAGAAGAGAATTTACAACAGATTAGACAGATTCTATGTTAACAAAGAAGCCTTCAGTTTCAAAAAAGACAGCAACGGGACATGTGTGAAAGTTATTCCCTATACCTTATTTGACCACTATCCCATTATTGGTAGTATATTCCAACTGGGCAAAGTGAGCAGTGAGAATTAAAGGAGGGATGGATTTGCTCTCAACATCAGCGTTTTGAAGGATGAGGATGTTAAAACAGCTGTGAATGTTGTTAGATGGTTCAACAATGGAGTTGTGAAGCACAATAGTGCTATTGAAAGGTGGTCCCAGAACATTAGCAGCTGGAAGGCCCTTTTCCAGGTGGTTGAGAAGAAGAAAGCAAAGGACAATAGAAGATTGAAGGCTGAATTGCATAATCACCTTTGTGCTGGAGAAGTATGTCTCCAAGATAACCTTGTCCGTCTTGTTGCTTTCAAATCTTTATTTCATTCCAGAGACTCCCTTAGGAAGCTACAAAATCTCAAGATCCAGGAGGCCAAAGCCAGAGCTAGGCTCAATTGGATTAGCCATGGTGACAAAGGTTGTAGGTATTTCCAAATCCTTAAATAGAAAGAAGCCAAAGATAGAATTGAGTGCATTTGGGAGGACGGTAGAGAGCATAACTCCCATGAGGACATTTTGCAAGCATTTGCTACCTATTACAGTAAGCTTTTTACATCAGAGGATGTTGGGCATGAAATGGAAAATGTTGGAGACAAAATCAGTAGCGTTATTCCTAACAAGATATCATTAGAGGATGCAGAATTAATAAATAGATCAATCTTAGTAGCAGAAATTAAAAATGATACTCAGAATATGGACAATGAAAAGGTCCCTGGGCTAGATGGCAAACCTGTTGAGTTTTACAAACATATCTTGGATTTGATTGGGGATGAGCTTATACAAGTCTATACTAAGGCCATTGATAAGGTATCCCTTGGTGCAGACATTAACTTTGGCCTAATTAAACTCATCCCCAAAGAGGGAGATAGGACATTAGTTAAGAATTAGAGACCTATAACACTGCTAAATGTGTCATGCAAAATCTTGGCTAAGATACTTGCTCTAAGGTTGGAAAATATCTTGCCTCATGTCATCAACCATACACGGATTGGGTTTGTTAAGGGCAGGTACATCTTAGAGAATTTGATAACTTGCCGGGAAGCCTTGGACTGCGCTAAAGATTCTAACCAGAAAGTCTGCATGATGCTCTTGGACTATGAGAAGGCCTATGATAGGATAAAATGAATGTTTATAAATATGATGCTTGAAAGCTTTGGATTCCCCATGTTTTTTTGTCAGATGGTCCAAACTCTGATGAGTTGAGTTTGTGCTTGGGTGGAAGTCAATGGAGTGACGTCCTACCCCTTTGAGTTCGCTAGATCTATAAGACAAGGATGCCCCTTGGCACCTGCACTATTTGTCATTAATGGTGATGCACTATCTTGCCTATTGAGGGACAACACACTCTCTCCTAAAGTCAATGGTTTAATTTTACCCAATGGTGAAGAGTTAACTGATGTCCAGTTTGCTGATGACACAACAATCTTGATTGAACTGCTGGAGGAAAATGTAAGCAACCTCATGAATAAACTTGATTTATTTTGTATAGCTTCTAAGAATAAAGTTTCTCTCCCCAAATCAATTATGTTGGGCTGGAGTAACCTTTCCCTAAACTGGCGTAACAAGTTCTCTCTTTCCTGGGGTGGCCCCAATCACCAAGTTAGATACTTAGGTATACCCTTCTTTGTCAATCCCAACCTGAAGGAGATGTGGGGTTGGATCAAGGATAAGATTGACATGAAGATGAGTAAGTGGAATTCACAGTACCACTCGCTAACAGGAAGATTTCAAATCTGTCAGAAGGTACTATCCTCCTACACCATTTATTATGCCTTTGCTTGGCTATTTAACTAGGCTCGGTTCTATTATGTTCAGAAGAAGGTCAGAGAATTTTGTGGTCAGATGGAAAAGGGTGAAGGAAGAAGCATGCAGTTTTGGTCTCCAAATTTGTGTTGAACTATTTGGATTGAAAGGGCTCGATTTGGAGGCCTGGAAGACCTAGGGTCCAAGGATTGTCTTTCATAAAATATCTGAACTGGAGAGCCCGGAGGAGTCCCTTCGCATATATCAAACACAGGCTGTTTCAGACGAAGGAGCTTCCTTCCTCCTTTAAATGAGTTAGGTCGTCGATGGAAACCCCTCTTCCCCTACAAATGGCCATGCAAACTTTCCTGCCTCAAACCATTTTCAAATTTTGACTGGGTTTTCAAGAATTCTCTGATTTTGAGGACCTCTGGAGTTATCCTGATCATGTCGTGCAGAAGGCTCCCCAACTTCATAAGTACTGTAGCCTTGAAAATCAGAACGATGAATTTTAACTGGTTCATTTTGGTGGCCTAGCGGACATTCCTGATGACCGTTTGGATTAGCACCACGGTCTTTCTGATGGCTGTCAGTCTTAGATAAACCCGAGCTGTGGATATGAAACCGCTGATTAACAAAAAAGGGTTTCGCCAGTTGAACAATCGCTTTCCCCCCGAAAACATTCTTACCGCCCTCTGCTTCTGTTTTGCAAGATCCGGCCAAGGAGACATTCTTTTCCGCAAAAGAATACCTGTGAAAACCTGTGCCCACAGAATGAGGAAAGGGCCGATTGGCCTGTTGTGCTATTGGGGGACCCCTAATTTTTTTGAAAAAATCTTGCTGATTCCTAAATCGGCTTGATCTACATTGCAATCTGATTGGGTTGTCTGACCTGCAAGAACAGACTGTGTTTTCTGATTCTTCTGATCAAAAGAATTGCCATAGTGCCGAAAATGCTGCCTGGGATGATCCGTACTGAAAACTGCTCGGCTCCTCCCTTGCTCGCGCTCCATGCCTTCTAAGAACTTTCATTGTTGGATTCATGCTCCCAAGATATTAGACTTTATTATTAAAAGGGATTATTTAATGATTATAAAGTCAAATTATAAAGTGCATATGAGGAATAATGTAAAATGCCAATTTAAAGGGAGTTATAAGTGTTTATTAAGATATACTTTATATTATTTTGTTGTGCACCAAATGGAGGGAAATATAATAAATTATTATATTTCAAACTTCGCAACAAAAAGCACATATATTCTTTAAGTTATGCAAGGTGTAAGCTTGAAGCTTCAAGCTTGATTGTATTTGGTGAATTATAAATGCCTTCAAGGAGGAAATCAAACCATTCCATTTGTGCATTTGATATTTTGTGAATTTGGTGACATGGGTGAAGAGGAATTGTGCCAAGGGTTTGAAGAGTTACAGCTTGGAGAAACGAGGATTTTCTTCAGATTTTACTAGCATCTGAGGTGCTGGAAGAAGCATTGATATTTGCTATTGTGTGGCTTATTTCAGAGTCACATTGTGCATTGAAATTGGAGAAGTATTGCTCAGTTTTGATCACTTAGCAGCAGATTATTGATAATAAATACCTAGCATTAGGAGATGTGGCTCATAGTGGCTGAGATTAGCATTCCAATTAGCAGCTGTACCTGAAATATACCAGCCACAGGTTATTTATTGTTTCCATGAGGGTTTCAGGAAGTGATGTGAGCAATAGAGGGAATTTGTTTGGCATTTGGGGCCTCTAACATCTTCAGCTGTCTGCATTGGAAGGGATTGTTATTTGTATGGAGACAATTCTATGAATGTTGAAGTAATAACACAGCCTGTGCTTACTAGGTTTTTATATTATTTGCTTGATAGTTTAAAGTTTCCATATATTGCAAATTGATTCATTGTAACTAGTTTGGAATTGAAATAAGGAGTTGCAAGGTTGCACAATAACTGTTTGATGAAATGCCAAGCTGTAGTTATTTTTTTCAGTTTTTATTGAATTTCTAGTATGCATGCCAAGTGTTTGTAGAAATGCCTAGTGGCTGAAGGTGTACATTGGGATGTATGACAAGTGTTTGTCTTTATGTCAACTAGCTCTACTAGTTAATTTCAGTCGTTTACATGTTTGTCAAAGTCTGAAACAGCTAGTATATCATTTTTATAACAACCTTGCATTGTTAGAAGCATTCAATAACTTCATTTGCAGCCTTCGAACTCAAAGAAGACAATTAGAAAATTCATAACAGCGGTTTCAGATCTTGTATGCTAAATGTTTGTTAATATTCCTTGAGCTTCATAACAGCAAATTGTGATCAGATTTACAAGGGATATTACGGTAGTATCAGAACTTGCATGCTAAGTGTTTGACAAAATGTCAAACATTCAAATTTCAAAATGATATGTATCATTGGTTTAGCAATCCAGTGTTTTGTCAGTTAGAACCACAGGGGGTTCTTACACAAAGTCAATGGAGGAGAGAAGCTAAAAACCTGATTTTATGGGCCATACAAGATTCTATGGGAGATAGGCGAAGTAGACTTCAAATTGGAATTGCTGAGAAACAATAAAATCCATAATGTCTTCCACGTATCCCATCTCAAAAGGGTTATACGACAACATGTTACCTTGTGTGTGGAACTACCTCCACATGACAATGAGGGCAAATTAATTTTGGAACTTGAAACCATCCTCAATATGCAGGAGAGGAGGTTAAGGAATAAGAATATTCCCAAATTCTCGGTCAAATGGGAAGGGCTGCCTATGGAAGATGCTACTCAGGAAGGAGATGAAATCTTCACTCATTCGAATTTGAAATTGCTTGAGCACAAGCAATCTCGGGAATGACAGATTGTCATGCCCTCGCCATGACACCTACATTCGTACTATTCCTGAATGAGTTAAGGGACACATAAGCACAGGAAAACTATCTTAATGCTAAGAACTCTGCAATTTTCAGGAAAGTCCAATCAGACCAGACTAATTTTAAAAGGAGGAAGTAATGGTTTTACCTTATCAAATGGTAGCCAGGTTGATACACAAACATACGATGCATGTGCATGTATTATGGCTGAGGAATGCATCCATGATGACAGAAATTTTCTTATTTATTAGTTAGGATTAAAGAGGACTTCCTTAAGGCAGCGATTGCACATGATTACAATGGCAATTAGTTAAGTGGACAAAAGTAGTTGAAGAGACACCACCCTTAGCAGGGTTACAACTTGTTGGAAAGACACCCTTATGACGGTTGTCTTTCCATGCTCTAGGCTGGGTGGAACAGCTCAAGGTGCCTTTTATGATCACCCAACTGATGCTCTATAATGATGATGGGTTGTTTGGGTAGAACTTTAAAGGAATCCCTTATGTACACTCTGAAAATTGGTTTAGAAATCTATTTGTAGCATTGTTTGATTAAATGTCTATTTATCTTTTGAAACTAACCTGGTTGCAGGCTATAAATCAGGGAATTAAGTTGACAATTACATTTCCCACCATCATCCATACCCTATTTGGGAATTCTAGGGCAAACTAGAGAAAATTCCCAATAAGGGACATTACACCATTATGAGATATGACTTCTCTTTTTTATCAACATGGCTAATCCAAATTGTGTAGGCTGAATATGGCATGATTTGAAGATTTCCCCTCTAAAATTTGTTCCTTTGCATTGCAATTACTGTTTTTATAGTCTCGATATTCATTTTTATATATCATACATGGTATTTTGAAGATGTAGGTGCATCCAACAGTATATAAATGATGACAACAATGTTTTCTTAAATATTTGTACTAAGTAAAATAAAATCTATCCTGTTTTTGGAAAATAAAATGAAGCACTGAATTATTTGTATTGTCAATTTAAGGGCCATGGTTGCTACAGGTTAGCCATCAGAGCCCGCTCCCCTTTCAGAAGTCCAGGGGGAATATCTATCAATTTACGTTGCATATTGTTCAAAGTGGTGAAATTCATGAGCATCTTTCTGTTGTCCAGGGCAAAAATGTTTTGAAAAAGGTGCAATGAGTTCACTATCCATCAAATACAAATTCCTGCTCTTGACATCTTTGAATACACATGCATGTTATGATGAAGGTTGGCTGGCTCAAGAGCTTCATTTCATACGACTTTTCACATGGAGTCCATTTTGGGAGATAATGTGTTTCAGGAAAACATTCACCAAGGAAAGGTCAAGTTGATGTTCAAAGATGAGAGGGTTAAATCTCTTTCTCAAGGAATGTAATAGAAAGTTATATTGGTCATATTAGTCTTAGGTGATAGGGTTAGTAATAAAGTCAATTTTGATTTTATTTCACTTCATCAAATAATATAAATATGATTTGATCTTCACTTAAGTAAGTTTAGGGTTTGGGACTAGAATTTTCATTGTTGCTTTTGTATAAAGTAATCACTACTCTTTCTTTAATATATTATATAGACAATAACTTCTCTCCTTCAAGTACACTCTGTGTTCTTGCCTGGTTTCTTTGTGCGTATCTGTTTCATAATATGTTTTTCTGCAGCCTATAATCCCTAAAATTGCAGTAATATAATTAAGATATTTCAACTATAGGAGAAGCATTTACCAGAGGGAGACTTCCATTTGCTTGGCAGGCTTTCCTGTGAAAGCATCGTTCTCACCCCTTTCCAATAGCCAAAGATGAAAAGCAGTGAGAACAATAAATGCTGCTGCAGTCATCCACATGGATCTTGTGAAAGGTTGTAGAAAGGGCCATGCAGAAGATGATGTCTTCTTCATAGGCACCATGATTACCAGTCCTGTATGAGTGTATGGTTGTGTAAAATCTACCTTTGCAGTGCAGTTTGTGAGTTTTATCGTATCAGTTATGACCACATCAAATGTCTGGCCACCAACATGCATATTAATAAGTATTTACTATTTAGTGTGTGTACAAGGTTCCTATATTCCTACTAAGGTTCTAATTTTATAAGAAGTATATTTTTCTGATATGGATTGGAAAACATAACATCTTGGCATACATGCAAAAACTAATATTGCAAATCCTCAAAAAAATTCTAGAGTAAATAATTGAAGTTATTTTCAAATGTACCAATGTTGAAGTAGATGTTTACAAATACTAGACAGCTAACCCTTGCAGTATAGGAGACAGTGGAACCAAATTTTTATAGCCTCTATACAGTTAACACCTAATCTGAGTGAGGACCATCTAGATCAAAATATACACAGATCTTAAGCATAAAACTACTCGAAACAGGTACTTTTTTTTTGGTTCACAGGATTTTAAATACAGAAAACCACAAACCTCCAACTAAAATTCAAGCAAAGGTAATTTTGTTGGAAATATGGCCCAAGACTAAAACAAGTACCCAATAATGCCCCTTGATCAGATTACAAATCAGCCTTATTCAACAGTTTTGGAGCTCGAAGAGAAAGACTCAAAAAACTTTTGATCATGCCTAAGATTCGAAAGATATTTGGAACAACCTATCACAGATCTTAAAACATTGCAAGGATGGGCCAACTTATTCTACAGCACTGGACAAAACAATAATACAATGCTTGAAAAAGGTCTTTGTCTCTGATAAAGAAAATACAACAACAGAAAAAAATGAATAGAAGTGAATTAATGTTAAAACAATATGCAAAAACACAACACAATCTTTTTCTTTTTACTGCAGTAATAAAATAGAACGTGTATTTCTAGCTCGTTTGTCTTACCCCTTATCCATCCCAAATAAAAAATTGTTTAGATTTATTTTATGTGGGTATATATTTGTAAATTTTGTATTGTCGGTGTGGCTGTGGGTTGAGAGAATTGAAGTGTTGATTTAAAGGGTTTGATGTGAGAAAATTGTTATAATGTTTCAAAGCTTTTTAGCAACGAAATCTTACAATTTGTTTATGTTGTTAGGTTTTAAAATCAATAAGAAAAGGAGTTTTTTAGAGTTCTTATATCATAGTTTATACAAAAAAATTAGTGGGCCTTTGATGGGGTATTTAAATGTGTTAGAAATGAGAAAATATTTATCATTTGTTTAATGTTAGATTTTAGTTTTTTTGGGTTGTGAACTAAAGTCTATCTTAACATGCCATTAAAGTTCATGTTGGGTTATGTTACAAGCATGGTGGGGTGTGGTTTATGATCTAATTTGTGATGTTGCATCTCATTGCTTGAGTCTAGTGTGGAGTAGTTGATGCAGACAAACCACATATCTGCAAATTAGTGAACGTATACTCTGTAAAACAAAGGAACAATAGACAGACATACAAAAATTATATCTTAATATACTCTCAAAAAATCTCCTTCACTGTATTCTTTTTCCAGTAATAGAAAATTACATCTTCAGAACTCCCTGAACTCTACATTTCAGCTGCCCCTTTTAACATAAAAAAACTCCTAAATTAACTCCTCAATAGAATACCGAAATTCCTCAATTAACTCCTATCAAGACTACAATGAAACAGCAGTCCAAAATAGAAACAATTAACTCCTAAATCTACTCCTACGGTGATTGTTAAATAGCTGGTGCTAAGGAATATATTCTCTTAAATCTGGGGATCGCTTGGATTGGGCCTCCTAAATCATAGGAGTCAGTTTTGCATCATTCACCCCTTATATTTAAAATGTTGAACCTCCTGGTTCAAAGCTTATTTACATGAAAGTAAGCTTCAGCAAATAATAACCTAAAAATTACATATTTTATTTTATTTTTGTGATGTGGGATTTCTGTTTATCCCAAGATGCTACCACATCAAACATCCAGGAAAGAGTTTGGAATAGATAATAGATATAATAGAACCATCCTTCTGACTTGAGGAACCAAGCCATGGTGTTCCCTTCCACCAAATTAGATATCTCTTCAAATCATCATATTTTTTCTTCTTCCGTTTCCAACCACTCGCTTGAAAAGAGATTCTCCTTTTCCAATTGGTCTTCTTCCTCTTTTTCCAGCTACTTGAAGATTCAGTCGTTCTCCCCCATTGAAAATAGTCATTGTTCTTTACACCATTTGTATCACCTGCACATAAATAATTAGAAACAGAAATAAAGTTAATGGAATAAAAATCTTCCACAAGTGTGTTCTCCTCTTTTGCATTATGCCATTGAGGCATGTGTTCCATTTCATATATTGTGAGGTGGCTTCCATTTTTTAGCTCAATGTGATGTTTTTCATAAGATGAATCTTTTTGGACATTGTCCTTTATACCATAACTATTCATACCTTTACTCTCACCCTCAAGCATCCTTGTTTCCTCCTTAGGAAAGTGATGATCTACTCCTTTTTCATCACTACTGGGATTCTCAAGACAATCCTCTAGCTGCTACCAACAAGTTGTGTTTTCTAAAACCGATAACTCTTCATCACATATGGGGCTCCCAAAGATCTCTATCTCTGCTGCAGCTTCCTCTCCAACATGGACTGCTTCCACTGCTACAACAATTTGAGCCTCCTCTTGTGATAGGCTGCATTCTTTCTCATTGCAGCTTTTCAACTCTTTTCTTTCTGCATCGTAATCTTCAATGCCTTCCCCCTCTTTGGGGTAACACAACTCAACGAACTTCCTCAAAGTCAACTATCTCTTCATCTTCATCCCATTCATTTATTTCTTCACTCTGTAACTCTTGGAAGATCTCATCCAAGGGTCTTTTATCCACTAATATTTCTGCCAGCTCTTCAATGGATTCTATCTTTCCTTGTTTTAACAGTTCCACTCCTTGTCTAATCCTTGACTCAATGGCTTTCCTTTGCAAGAATAGCTCTTGCCCACAAAGTGAGTATTCATCTTAAGAATTCTTTCCCACCTTATCACTCTTCTGCGTCTTAGCTGTAGATTTATTTCTCTTTGACTTCTTGTTGTTGCATGCCTCATAATCTTCCAACACGCACCATAACTCCTCCAACTCAAACTCTAATTGTTGCAAGTCCTTTTGCTGGCCCGTTGCTTTTTTTTCCTCTGTCTTTGTCTTACTCTTTCTTCCAACTTGGTTATCGTATTTTTCACAACATGTTATAACTCCATAATCATATCTTCCACCCTAAGACAGCTGCAAACTCTCTTCTCTTATTTCCTGTGGAATGAAAAATTTATTGACCATGTATCAACATTCTACTTCTATCCTTCATCTCATCAAAGACATTAATACAAATTTAGAAGACACTTCTGCAAGTTAATACACCATATATTCATGCATAACCAATAGTCAAATGCACAGCTGCAACTACTCCTTATCTTGCTGACTCCGAGCTTTACCATACTTTTTCTGTCCATAATTCAAATAAATAGCAACTACTTACTTTACACACAAAACCAAAACTCCTGCTCTTTTTCCACATGGCTACTCCCTCTAGTATTTTTCATTTAATGATGATCTATGCATAAGATCACTAACTTCAAAAGAAATATCAAGACATCAGACTAAATAAAAAATTATAGACTAATATTTAGGCATTACAGCTCCACAACCAGTTTAAGATCATGGTCATACCAAAAATATTTGAAAATTGATTCCACTTAAATAAATATGCGTTTCTTCTACGTTAATACAGGTGCCTGTACCTTTGCTTATCTTCAGGTTTTCCCACACTGATTTCATTCAACACCTCAGATAATCCTCTGCTAGTTGTGGTTGCCATGAATCTACACCCTCCCATTTTTGTTCTCTTTCTTATGCACAAGTCATTTCTTGTTATTTTTTTTTCCTTTTCCTGTTTGCAGCTCCTCCTGCAACATGATGCTTACCAAAATATTCTTCTTAAGGCTTGGCAAGTCTTCTTGAGCCCCGCTTCGTATTGTGTTCAGAACATCTCTGCTGTTGAAGAATGACTAAACAAACTCATGAATATCTCTCCTTAGATTGACTTTGTGCTCTGATACCAAACTGATGCAGACAAACCACATATCTGCAAATTAGTGAACATACACCAAGACTACGATGAAACAACAGTCCAAAACAGAAACAATCAACTCCTAAATCTACTCCTACAGTGATTGCTAAACAGCTGGAGCTAAGGAATAGATTCTCTTAAATCTGGGGATCGGTTGGATTGGGCCTCCTACATCATAGGAGTCAGTTTTGCATCAGTTGTGTTATTTAGCCATAAGGAAAAGGTTACCCTTCATTGGGTCCTCTGTCTTTCACAGAAAGTCTATAAAAACCTTTATAAAAGGAATCAATCCACTTTCATGCTAACAAGTTGTGAACTTGATCATCCGTAGATGCAAGAACAGAATTGAATGGTCCCTTTTGTGCCTTCTTTTACAAGCTATAAGATCTCATGATGCTTCAAATTTGTATGTTTGTTAATGTTCCAATTATTTTAAAAAACCCTATGAATTTGCATAATTGAAAATAACCAATTAAATTTTTGTTTTTCATTGTCCACATTCCAACATTCAAATCGTTTACTTATATCTAGCCTCCTAAATTTGAACTAGATCCTAGATAATTTCACCAAGCTTGAGTGAATATGCAGGTATTGGTCCGCCCCAACAGCCAAAGCCCAACTCGAAAAGATTGGGCAACGCATAGGAGATATAAGATCTGCTCTTGGTTTGGCTGTTACTCTCCGCCAATTTACCTTCCATTCTCAGCAATCACCTTTCAAGCTACTTGACTTTGAGCCAGGTAACACTCCCTTCTGAACCATTGAGTTTTACTTTCCTATGGAAATGGGAAGTTTCAAGACTGTATTTCTAAATAGTTTTCTTTAGAAGTCATTATTTCAGTGTTGTTTTTAACCTTTCTATTTTCGAAAACAAAAACAGTGGGTATTGAAAGGGAAGTTGCAAAGGTGATGGAGCTGTTGGATATGGAAGGCGGTGAACCAGCACTTGCAGTTGTATTATGTGGGTTTGGGGGTGTTGGTAAAAGTACACTTGCAGCTTCAGCCATTCAGAGTTTGAACTTGCCCAAACTCAGGGCTTCTCAAGACTTAAACTTTTGCAGGGTAATAATAAACTACAAAACACCAGAAAGAGAATCCCACATCATCGAACTCCAACAATATATTATCACTGCTTTTGGAGGATACAAATTTAACTTGCAAAATCCTGCGGAGGGGCGTAAAGAGCTGCAACAGGTCATGGAAAACAAGTTCTGCTTTCTTTACATTGACAATGTTGTTGACAAAGAATATATCAGGCAGCTCTTACCTAAAGATTTACTATGGTTCAATAAATCAGATACATCCATGGAGAATTTGGAAAAGCAGAAAACAAAACTCAGGATACTGGTGACATCTAGGGAAAAGAATCTCAAACCTGAATTCAATATCAACTGCAAAGAATATGAAGTGCATGCTTTCTCTGATGATGCGGCCGAGGAACTCCTGATAGGAAAGATTCTTCAATCTCATGGCCAAATTAGTGTGGACTTTGATGAAAGAAGTTTAATGACTTCTGTTGCCCGAGCATGCAGAGGCGTCCCGCTAATCTTGTCTGTTTTTGGGAATCACTTAAGAGCGGAAAGAGAGGAAGGAGTGGAACAAGCAGAACAAAGTTACAGGGAAGCCATTGAAGCGCTAGAAAAGGGAAACCTAGATAGCTTTAGAGACGAAGATATTAGTGAATCGCTCTTTTTTGTTTATCACAAATTAAGAGACGAAGAAGATAAAGATGCATTTCTTGACATTTGTAAATATTTTTATGGTTGGGAATGGAATCTTGTTGGCAATATTGTCGATCCTTCTAGACTCCAGTCTCTTCACAGGAGAATGTTGATTAACAAAAGTGACTCAGGTGAAGTCATTGTTCATGACATCCTTCGCTTGATGGGAGTGAAAGAGGCCAAACAGACAAGGATTTCAAATTATATAGAATTTTCTGAAGTCTTCGAAGATGGTGAAGTGAATCTCCAAATGGTAAAAGGCATCTCTCTTGTCAGTGACAAAGCTCAAATAAAACTGGAATTGAAACACTTGGATGCCGTACGCCACTCATTGAGAGTATTAATGATAGGAGACTGGGTAAAGATCGATGGGCTTCCTTGCAATAGAGCTTTTAAAAACTTGAGATATCTCAGTGTGGGCGATGTTACTTATTTTCCATTTGAAGATGCTTCCAAACTACAGAAGCTCACAGTTTTCTTTAACAAGTCAAAGCACGGCATGAATTTACATCAGGTAAGGCAGAATTCTTAAAATTAGATTTAATGAAGTAACTAGGATACTAAATTTTTAATCAACGTGCTGCCACACAATTTCTAAAATATGAGCAATGAAATAAATTTATATACAGAATTTGCAATTTGTAAAATTACAGCTTTCTTAAATTGTATCACTTAATTTTTGAAGTCGTTGATACAATCTTTTTACTCATTGTGACAATGATGGTAAAAGTGTGATATTTTTTTGCACGTAGCTTCCACGGAGCCTGAAATTTATCTCTCAAGAAGTAGCAGATCCGGATTGCCATTCATTTGAAATACTTCCTTTACAAAGGTTGTATTCTTTGCAAAATTTAATTGTGAGAACGAGGAAACCAGTGAAACTTCCAGAGGAATTCCATCTTCCTTCATCTATAGTACACCTCCAATTGAATTGTTGTAGTCAGCTACCAAATGAATTCAGCAATCTGACTGCTCTTGAAAGCTTGGTTCTTGATAAATGTGACTTGGAATCTTTGCCCCAAGGATTCAGAAAGCTCAAGAAACTGAAGCATTTGAGCATGGAATACTGCACAAAGTTGACTTCCCTGCCGGAAGAACTTGGACTGCTATCTTCAATGACCAGTCTGAGGCTACATGGATGCACACTTCTCAAAAAGTTGCCTGTTGACCTGGGAAAGTTGAGTGGAATGGAAGAGCTGAGCATGGGAGAGTGTAAGAATTTGAGGGAACTGCCTCGAGACTTTGGCGGATTGTCTTCTCTCCAAAAGCTGGACTTAACTGGATGCATCAGCTTGCAGCGACTGCCAGAGAGCTTTGAGAAGCTCCTAATTGAGTCACTTACTCTCCAATTGCTGCCGAATTTATATGAACTTCCTGCAAGTACTGGGAACATGCCACGTCTTACTCACTTAAAATTGATATCCTGCAACTCATTAACTACTCTTCCTAATAGCTTTGTGCAGTTGAGCTCTTTAGAGACCTTGGAAATCGATAGTTGCAATAAACTTGTAGCGCTTCCAAGAGACTTTGGCCAGCTCAGTTCCTTGCAGGAGATGGCCGTGAGAAGCTGCCCTAAAATGGAGGAGTTGCCTCATGGATTTCAAGCACTGCCTGCCTTAAAATCCTTCACATTGGCACATTGTAGCAGTTTACTGAATCTTCCGGCAGGGTTCGGGGAGCTCATATGTTTGGAAATCTTAGATCTAGTGGAATTGCCAATCTCAATTCTTCCTGATGGATTCGGGAAGCTCAAAAGATTAGAGAAGCTAGACATATATCTATGTCACAAACTAGAAACATTGCCAGATGATTTTGAAAGTTTGGCTTCTTTGTCTAGGTTGAGGTTGTGGTCGTGTACCAAATTGGATGGCCGAGCAATGGAGAGAATAGTGAAATTAAAGCTTTGTTATTGGGTAATAATTGCAAAAAGCTTTAAGTTGATTGAGAGGTGGGACGAAATGCGGGAGGAAGAGGAATATCCTATGGTGGTATCGGATGGTATTAGGAGGGGAGAACAACTCCAGTATCTTCTGCTTGCAGAAGGAATATTTTCTAAAGTGGTAAGCTGTTCTTTACACGCCTTAAAGTTTCTTGGCTGAGTTGTTTCAAATGTACTCTGAATTGGAGATATTTGTTGTGTAGGACGAAGAGGAGCTGTGTCGCGCAGCCAAAGTTGGTTTGTTGGGTGCAAGGTGCGTACAGCTGGACATCACTACACAGCGATTAATGGAGCGCTCGACTTCCATTTTGTTTGAAGTGGACACAACTGTTGCAGTGATTGCCCTTCCTGTCCACATGGAAGATCGTCACCATCAGCTTATAGAACGATTTATAGGGGTGGTGATGGAAAAAACAAAGTTGGCTTCTTCAGGACACCTGCAAATTGTTTTTGTGAAGAGAATAAAGCACAAGGGTGAAATGACAGAAACAGAAAAACAAGAAGAAGAAGACTGTTTCCGACAAATTTTAATGTCAATGCCTAAAGGATCGTGTTGCATTCCTTCTACTGACATGAGGTGTCATCGTCTCATTACTTTTATTCTCTTTGAAAGTAGGAGACATGATCTCTACCCTGTCTTTGATTACACCGCTGACAACAAACTTGGCTGCCGCATGCTGAAAACGCTAGTAAATAATAAAGGAAACAAAATCTTGCAGTTCAATAATTTTTTTGGAGAAGATGAAATATTTGGAGAATCTCTCCGCAGCTCAGAAAGTGTGTATGAAGAACATGAAATTTCCAATAGTAATGGAAATTTTATAGAGTATATATGTTCAGGGAAGCTTCCTGGAACAGCTGGGCCATCTCGGTCTCAGGCCAAAGAAAGTATGCTTACAGAGTTTCTTCAAATATTGAAGGAAAACAATGCATGTAACCTCATCGACAGCGAACTGAACAAGGTACGTTTATAATAAAATAAATTTATAAAATATTATTTTTTGCAAGCTTACAAATATAGATTTGAAGCTAATTGATATAGGTTACTGGTGTCCAATTGTGTAATTTACTGTAACATGAATGTTTCAGGTAGATTTGGATCAACTGAAGGGAAATGTGGTGGGCATCTTCATATGTGATCGAAACACCCATGAATATGAAAAATTCCATCATATTTATGAAGAACTCGGGAATAGAAGTTTCAACTTTAAAGTGCTTTGGATTCCTCTGTCTGAAAATGAGTTTTATGGGTTGGGTACTTACACAAGAGCTATTCAAAAAATGGCTTGGACAGCTCTTCCTGATCCTAATTTGGTCAAAGTGAAAAAAAGAGAGCCACATTTTATTATATTTGACCAGGAAGGAAGTGTTGTCAATTCACATGCACTATCTCCAATGATGTCATGGGGTGCAGAGGCCTATCCATTTAGCCAAAGTAAGATTAGTGAAATTGTCTCCACTATGCAGGTTGAATTCAGCTTAAATTTTCTTTTCAACAGAATAAATTTGGTAAGATTCTTGAGTTTAGACATAAATTTTTTGTTAAGTTAATATAAAGTTTAAAATAAACTATAATTTATGATATTCAATTTATTATTAATCTATAATATTTTTCTTTTTGCATGGTTGCAGGTGGATAAAGAAGTGATAAAAAATAAATTGATTTTTCTATATGCTGAACCTCCAAGTCAGAAACTTGAAATGAAATTCAAGTTGGATCAACTAGCACAACTCCATGGTAATTTTGAAATTATATATGTAGGATATTATTTTCTGCAAAGATATGATATGCTAGCATTCAAAGAAATTTATGAAGATGTGATAAAAAATATGAATTGGCCTAAACTCTCATTTGAAGATATGGTTACATTTTGGTACCGTTGCAAGTATTTATTCGAAGAAATGAAGGAGCGATCAAATTTGATCACTGAAGAATTCAAAATCCTTCTTGAGGCTCTATATTTTGAAAAGGGATGGTTAGTTGTACTAGATATTAATGGAGTAGTAACAAGGAATGGGTATGAAGTGGTGAAGATGATCTGTGAAAAAAACGACGAGAAAAGAGGTGGGGTTCATTCCATAATGAAGAATGAATTGTTGGAAAGTTTAAAACTTGGAAAATGTAATCAAGTTGTGAAGACGTACTTTGCAGATATAATCATTAATCATCCAGATCATTTGCAACATCAATTGGTGATATCCAGTAGACTACCAGAATATGTTTGTAACTCATGTTATTACAGTGATGTAATTACATGGGATAGACAATGGCGATACAGGTGTGACAATTGTGATTGGGATTTATGTAAAAAATGTTGGAAATTGTTTGTTAAGAGACAAATGCAAGACTTGTTCCTAGCCAAGGATATGGATATGGATAATTAAAAGGTTCTCTCACACATTCCTCTTCTCAAAAAATGAAGTGTATATATAAATATATATTACATTTCCCATGGTATTATTTTTAAATGTTTCATAGTCGTCTTGTAATATGTATTTATCATGTTTCCCTAAATATTTCTTTTTAACGATTCATAGTCTTCTAATATAGAATATTTGATGAAAACTTGATAAATGTGTTCATGATGTTGGATTGAGAATGATTTTGATTTTGATGTTTTTTAATGAATTATATGACTATTACTAATTATATGCTAATTCCTATTTACATAATTGTGTTTGTAGGTGCCAAGGTATGAGATAATGTAGATTTCATAATTATGTTGAAGAGCAAGATTTTAATGCCAAACTAATATCCCACTCATTTTAAAAATATGCCATTTAAATGTAAAATTTAAATAAATCATAAATATCTAATAAATATTTGTATCTTTTAACAACAATCTGTCTTAAACTGACAACCAAAATGTCTTAAGCAACCTAGGAGGTCAATGAATGAATAGCATATTTCGAGTACATTTAAGAATCTTGTACGAAACTTACAAATTAAAGAGGAATTCATGTTAGTTGGTAAACAGGTAGAGAAGCGCTCAAATCTGATTTTTTTTATAAAAATTATATATTTAATTAGAATGACTTTTACATTCGTTATGTGAGATTAGAATGACTTTGTTGTGTGAAGCTTGTGATGCTTTTTTTTGTCAAAAGGTTGTAATGCAAGTGAATACTAACAAAATCAAGGTCATGATCTTTTCCTTGAAGAAGGAAAGGCAACAAAGTAAATTTATCTTTGAGTGAAGTTCTTTGGATATAGTGGAAGAATATAAGTATCTATGAATTAATTTTCACAATAAACTTAAGCTGGGAGACATGTAGGACAAAAAAGATTCAAGGAGGATGAAGGTCCTATTATTTTCTTTAGAATAGTAGCAGGAAAGTGGAGTTATAGGATTGAAAAAATTAGAAGATTCTTTTTGGTTTGTTGGTTGTGCCAGTTATCTTCTATGGTTGTGAAGTTTGGGGGAGTAGCTTATCAAATTACAAGTGGAAACAATTTAAAAGAATTAAAAAAAACACTTAATCACCAACATTCTAAAGGTCAAGTGAACAGTACCATACGAGATCCTTTTAGTTGAGGCTGGTATGATCCCAATGGAAGCATCAACAATAATTTGTTTGCATAGTTACCTAAACAAGTTGAAAGCATGGATAAGCATTGTTGAACCAAAATGTTTGTCGAAGAACTAAAGCAAAGGAAGAAGACTTGGAAGAAACAAAACAAAAAAGTGGATGGACAAGTGGGACATTAAATGACACGAACGCCCCAACACTAATATTGAAATGAAAAAGATGGTGTTGGAAATGTTTAGGATTGAAAAGTGTGCATAACAAAATGATAGAAAAAAGCACATCATGTCAAACAATTTAACCTCATATAGAAGCATGATGAAAAAACTTACTTGAATAGAGAAGGCGTCACAAGTTTGCAAATTTATTGGTCAAGATTCATAATAGAAAGAAATATGAAATGTGGTAATGTTGTAGCTTTTGGTCCCTTAGACGGCTAGGTCTTGTGGACATCATTAAAACTCCTTCATTCTTTCATTCTTAATTTTGTAGGAATGTACCATTCTATGTTTGCTAATTATTTGAAACTAAAAGAAGTTCTAGGGTGGTTGCTAACTATACTATGTGAGCGTTTCTGAATTAAACATCAGTTATAAAGCAAGATGCTAAAAAGAATTAGATTAGCAAAATAATGAATAAATTAAAGTTGAAAGTTAATTATATATGTTCCACGAAGTACATATTACTATAATGACATTGGAAGTTGGCGTCTAGAAGTTAATTAAACTTAATAGGATTACACAAATGTTTGATTAGAATAATCATGTTAAAATGAATAATGTTTTATTTTGTGAATTTTATAATACCATTTCAAAAATTTGTATCCATTTGGAAGTTTTGTGGTAACATTTTTTTTAAATATATTCTTGAGTTGATCCATTCCAAGATTATCATCATCCATTAGGATTTACATAAACTTCTAAACAAAAATATATTATAAAATTATAAGGCACAATGACCATAGTTGATATAATTCTTTATAAAATGAATTTACTTCACCATTTTTATTAATTAATCAAATAATGATGAAGTTCTTGAAGTATGTTTACCATTGTAAATCGATTGAATAAATTTGGTTGACTAGTAAAGGTTTATATTCAAAATGTTGTAAACTTTTTTATAAAAGTGTTGGCGAACAAATTTGTCTCCACTTCAAATAAACCTTATATTGACTCTAAGCTTCTTTGAAGACAAACAATTCAACAATAGTTGGGTAAGCATGAAATAATTGCTTCCCTCTGAATTTAGGAGGTACAACTCCCTCTCAAAGATGTTCAATGAATTTTAAAATAAAATCGAATGAATGTACTTTTAACCGGAAAGTATGCAACGAACTCTCAAATACTCCTAGGTATCGAGGCATTTCTCATAAATTATGAATGCAAGATTTAAGATTAAAGGAAAGCACAATTCCTTTAACTACCAAAAAATTACTTTCTATAAAACTACATCAAGAATTATCTGGAAATATTGATAATCTCAGTGCATAAATCCAACAATACAAGGCATGAAATATATCAATTCATAAAGTCATCAATATATCATAAACTTAAATTCAAAGATTTAAATAAAGCATGATATTAAGATATTTATACTTGCATAGAACAAAGTCTAAAAACCATGCAGATTACTATATCTTCCCATTTAATTCCGTTCAAAATAGAAAAGCTTAAAACAGTACTGAAAAAGCTGCTAAACTAAGACTAAATCCAAAAAATCTAACCCTTCTATCGTTTTATGGTCCAACATATATAGTTTTCAATCTGAGAGGCCTCCCTGAAAATTCAGCCTCTCAGATTAATAGAATTATGAAATAGTTACCAAGTAGAGTCTTAACATAGCAACAATTTTTTAAAAATAGTTGTCCTTAAAACAAGAAAAACTTTAAAACGCAAGATCCTGCGTATCCTCCGCTACTGGTCATCTGACGTGGCGCTCTAAACTAGTTTCTAGGTCTAGAATGTGTTCACCAGCTCCTGAGTTGGATGAGAGTGTAAACCCTTCAAGCTAGTCAACTTTGCTCAACATGCAATCTTCTGCAACTGCCTGGACAACTGTCCTCTGTTCAGGAATAGCATGGATTCCACATTTGCTATTTTGGTGAAGTCTTGGGCCGTAGGTTCTTCGTTCTCCTTGAGGGCATTCATAGCATCCACAAAGCTTTTAATCATAGCATCCGCATCCATGTTCCCTTCTTCAATCTGGAGTATACCTAAAGGGTTCACCACTTTGATGTCTTTTAGGGCGTTAGCATGTATCTCCTTAATTTCCTTCTCCATGGTGCACACGTTTGAAATCGCGGCTTTGAACAAAGAACCTTTCCAACCTAGGTTCTACTTCAGGATGAATAGCATACAAGGATCGACCAACTTCATTGGATTCTTTGATAGGAACTTAGTTACCCCATATGTTTCTATTTCTTGAACTTGGGACACGATGCATGGCTACCCATTTTTATTCCTCCAATTCCCATCCTGGAATCAATGTCTGAATTTCTCCAAGAAACGCTTCTCCATCTGCACAGGTGGCCACGAATTCTCAAATAAATTTGCTCCCTTCTGTTATGACACCGTCAACCTAGTTCTTCATTGCCTCTATTAGGACTCTGCTCTGTTGCATTTGTTTCAACAGTCTCTTGCTATCTGTTGAGTTGGGGTCAAAATCCTGCAGAGATTGAGCCAATGGTAGCACACCAACATCACTAAGCGAACTAATAAATTCAGCCATTGTGATTACGAGCTGTTTAAGTGCTCATTTTTCCTTACCATCTTTCTGGTATTGACCGAGCATATGATCAGTTGAAAACTTGAATAAGTGATCCCTTGAATCCCTGGCTAGCATGCCAAATTCCATTTTCGTGACCTCAAAGTCCTCCGCCTCAAGTTCTTGAATTCCTTCTTTGGGTTTAAAGGTTGTAATCTCAGCAGCCACCTTTCCTGAAGTGGGGTCTGTGATTAACCTGACATTACTATTGACCTTTTTTGTTTTTGGAGTGTCGACGACATACTTAGTGATTATCTCTTTAACCAATAGGGAAACAAGCTTGAAGCTTCTTTTCCTATTCACAGAATCTGTTAACCAAGGAGGAATCGAACTAGAAACCAACCTATTATCAACCATCTTAGCAGGGGTTACTTTAGCCTATTGAATCTCAGGGTTGTCAGCAGGTACGTCTTGACTTTTCTTAGGGTGCTCAGGTGAGAAAGAAATATCCTCATCGTTGATGTCAATGTCAATGAAACTAGAATATGGAAATGCCATCTGAGCATGGCTTTCAGACTTGGTCCTTGACCTTGTCTGGGGTGCAGTAGGGTGTCCACTTAGAATTGCTTTCTTTTTGGACGAAGGAATCTTAATGCATCAGTGACCAAAAGAGATGTGCTAGATGAATTAGGCAACACTTCAACTGAGACAAAATCAACATTATTTTTCTCAAGGGGTGTACTCTCTGCCTTTCCCTGTCTTTTCCTCTTTAGCCAATCCTCTGTAACTTAAAAAATGAACCTAGCTCTCAATTTTACATTATCTTCTTCTTCTCTTGTCTAGTCTATCTCAGGTAAGTCTTTTGTGATTGAACCATCATATCCTAGTTCGATAATCTTAGAACCATCTTCATCTATGCCATCTATATCAAACTTCAATTGCAGGGTTTTGATCTGGGGGAGTAACAATTTGTAATGGTTCTTTTTTCTAACTGCCTCCTCATCTATAAGGTCTTCCCACAAATCTTCAATATGTGAGTTTGGTGACGGATGATTACTCAGACTGAGGACTTTTCTTGCAAAACCCTTATTATCGAACCCGTCTTGAATCATAAAACTGCATGTGGAAACTTAGTAGGTTACTTCCTATTATTGAAGCATCAATCATATTTTTGCAGGCCATGGCTCCAAGCTTGATTGGGAACATGGAATCCCACTTTTCTTCTACGAGACTATTTTTAGTCACAGTGAACATTTACTTGCAAACTTTTGCTAAGACAAAGTAGTCAAAGGCAAATCTTGGCAATTTAAGAGGTTCTTCATCAAATCCTCCCACTCTGATGTATGTAAACCACAGGAACTGGATGTAGAAGTTGTTGTAATTTTGGACTAGTTTCTGAGCCTGTAGAGAGATTCTCTGCTTTGGGGCCCTCTCGAGTTGATAACACAATTTTCCAAGGAAAACGTCATGAACCCTTCTGTAGTCCTCTAGGACTCTTTCTCTTCTCAGCAAGGGGCAATATTCAAAGATGTTTAAGTCTTCACTCCAGGGTTCATGAGGAATTTCTCCCAGATTTTGAGTACATGCAAGACAATAACTTAAATATGAGGACATGTAAAATTCTTTTCTTATTGCTTGCGCTTGTTTAAGCTGATCTCTTAATGAACCATCAATTATCTTGGCCCAGTCGAGATTCTGCTTTCCTTCCAAAACAATCTCTTTAAAATGATACATCCAATATTCAAAAAGAAGTACTTGTTTTGAACCTTTCACTCTGTGCAATAAAACCATTATGTCATGAATGTGAGGTTTCATGTGATCTTTGGTCAAAACCTTAGGCAGCCTGGAACCTCCTTTGTAGAATGACTTAGTCCATTTACGAGCAATATTACTACGGTTTTTGTCACTTCTTTCTTGGAATTGAGCAAGTGACTGGGTTGGAGTAAAACTAGCAAAAGCCTCGTCATGCAACTTGAAAACACACATTATTGTCTCTCAGGTTACAAACAAGAGACTCTGACCTCCATTATTTAACACACATTTAGACCTGACATCATAGTGGCTTATGCACTGTTGGACTGACTCAGGGCTTACTACAGCTGGGGGAAAAGCTGCTGCTTCAAGTAACCCACTGGATAAGAATTCTAAACTATAATCCTTTTCTACAGCATTAGCCAAATTCTCGGCCATTTTCTCTACTTCAACCCCTAACAAATCAGTGTTCGTAATCACTGGAGCACGACACTCTAGGTTCATAGGATTTTCAAAGAAATGCATGTTGGACTTCATTTTCTTCTCCAAAACAAACAAAAAAATGCAACCCTTTTGAAATCACACTATCATGTAGAATACAGGAAACAAAAAGGAGGCTTTTCAACGATTACCTATGTCCTGTTGACTTAAGAAAATAATCTCTTCCTTCCGTAGCCGAGACTCCACAATTTCACATTGGAAAGAAAAGAGCTAAACAACGTACTTATAAAAAGTTCTCATATTGTGGAGTTCGGCTAGAAAAAAGGAGTAGAGTGAGGTGAAAATGGTGATGTGACATATGACTATTATTTTATTTCACAAACTATCCAAAGCATCATTACTTTCCAATTAATGCCATTACTTCGCTCGTGTTTAAGATTAAATTTGTAATAATTCAAATCACCAACTTGGATTTCCCTTGGCATTTCCATCTTTTCAAGGCTAACCGTACTATAACTGTGATAATTACTTCACTGACATTCTGCGTCATCCAACTCATCAACTGTCACATCAATCCTTGGGTTTGCCACTATCTCTTTTGAACTCCTTTGAACTACTTCGAACCGGGGTTCAAAGAGGTTCAAAGTGGTTCACCATTGCGTGATGACGTGTCCTCAGGTCCCACCTGCAATTACCACATTAGATAAAGAAACTTTTGAATGAACCTCTTTGCACTACTTCGAACCGAGGTTCGAAGAGGTTCAAAGTGGTTTGCTAAAGGATTTGGGACTACCAACACTTGGACGAAGGACACCGACGTGACAAAGGTAAGTTTAAAATATTGTGATGTTTAACTCAAGGCATAGCCGACATTTGAAAACCTTTTAGATACAAGTTAAAAAATGAGGAAAACAAGCAAAGGTTAAATATATCAAGGGTCAAGGACACTTTAAACATGGCGACTCAAATACACCCTAACAAAAAGAAAACTAAATCTGGATTAAACATGACTCTTTAACTCTAGTAGTCATGTTGGTAAAGTCTATTCTAAATATGGATTAAACATATTACTATAAATAGGATGATTCTTGGTTGGATTGACACTACAGTTTATCATAAGCCTACAAATATGTTGAGTTGTGGCATACAAGGTAACAAAAGGAGTTTAATCTTTCCCTTCTAGGGAATGGACGCTAACGATACACATTCCTGCTTTGCAATTTCAAACTGTTATGGGTTCGCAACCAAGAATGGGGCCTCCCCTCCACTGCACACTGCTATTGGGGGGTCTGTGGGTTCTTTTGGGCTGCTCCCTGCTACCGTTGGCCTGTCTTTGGGGATTCCAATTATTTTTGTCAATGGTGGTATTCCTCCCGGTTAGTTGGATGCATCCCTTAGACCCATTGCCTCTGTGCCAATCTTTGGAACATTGATTATTGGTGAGGGGTTTTCTGGAGCATCGAACACCCTAGGTATAGGGACATTTTCTCCTAGTGCAAGCAGTGCTAGCCTTGTGACTGCTACGGAAGGAGTCCCCCCTCTAAAAAAAAGAGAAAAAAATCTATAGTTATTGGTGGCAGGAGCTATGCTCGGGCTACCAAGTCTACTGCTACCATCCCTTCTAGGGAGAAATCTTGACCTATTGCCTATGCCAAGGCCTCCCCTATGGTGGTTTGTGGTCCTGAGGTGATGGAGAATGTAGATTTCTATCAACACCATGGTTTGGTCTGCAGGTTTACGGGTCTCTAGAATCTCTCTTCTAGATTTACACTGTTGGGTAACTAGTGCTTGGGGACCCCCAACTTCTGGTGACATTGAGCTATATCCTTGTGCAATTTTTTTTTTTATTGCTTCATTTTCCTCTTCTAAAGATCGTGATTTAATCTTGAACAAGTTGTGGATCCCCAAATCATTCCCTTTGCAAAAAACCTCAGATTTTTTCTTTTAACCCTCTTACTGAACCATTCAATGTGTATTCAATGTGAGTTCATCTTCCTAATCCCCCACTTCACTTCTGGGAGATGTCTTGCTTCGAGGCCATTGGAAACTCTCTTGGCCATTTCCTGATGGTGGATGAAGCTACTGCTACATTGGGCCATTCTACTTTTTCCCATATCCTGGTTGATGTGGATATATCCACTCGCTTCTGAGGGAGGTTGTGCTAATTGTTAGTGAGAGGCCATGGACTCAAGTGCTAGATTATGAGGGCCTTCCCTTTCGTTGCCGTCGATGCTTCTCTACGAGACACATGGATACCAATTGCACTATTTTGCATAGAAAAGGTGTTGCTACTTGGTGGAGAGCTACAAGTGCTGATCATTTGATAGTCTGTGCTTCTTATTCTCTCTCTAATTCTTCCTCTGAAGACTCTCAATTTGTTGATGAAGATGAAACTCTTGCTAAAAATCTGGATGCTTCTCATGGTGCTGATCATAACCAGACCTCTACTGCTCATCTGAGTCCTGATTCTATTACAACCCTGGATGTTGCCCCTGCTACTCACTGACCCTGTGGCCCTTGCTAATCCTACTACATCTGCTCCTATGTTGCAACAATTTTCTGTTGATAATGCTCTACCTCTCCAACACTTTGGGCGCGATGCTAACACGTGTCCTAGCGGGGTCTCCTTTGCTGGTGAGCCTAAGGAAAGCATCTCTTGGACAATTGTCCGAAGGCATAGGAAGAACTATTCTTCAAACTCTCGCCCATCTTCTCATGTGGCATGAGTTTTACCTTTCCCTTGAAGGGCCTTTAGCCTTAGTGCTATATTTTTGTCTTTCCTGTCAGTACCTATTGTGTTGCCTATTTGTTGTTAATGGCCTGTTTGTCCGCCTTCAAGCCTTGCGTATGTAAGGGACAACCCCCTTGTTTTGGCCGCTTTTATAATAAAAAAACATATTACTATAATGCAATTGGAAGTTAATTATAAACTATTAGGATTATAGAAATGTTAGACTAGAATATACATATTAAAATCAATTATGTTTTGTTTTATGATTTATAATGTCATTTTATTTATTTGGAAGTTTTAGAGTAACTTGCTATTTATTTATTTATTTAGAGTTGATCTATCTCAAGATTATCATTCATTTTTATTTATATGTTCTTATGAACAAAATCTATAATAAAATTATAAAACATGATGACTGTATTGGTTATGTATGTCCAATCAACTCACTTCCTTTTCCCTCTACTAACATGCTCTTTGGTATTCCATTTGAAAGCTTATCAAAATCCATATGGATAATGTAACAATTCATGTTGTAGAGCTGAAGTAAGCTTGGTGTTGTACACAAACAATGATAACAATACATAGTTTTTCCTTACTTCAAAGTGGATGTAGCCAACTTGGTGAACCACTACAACTATAAATTTTACATTTCTTATCTCTAATTGTCTGCCTTTTTAATGTTTACTTTTGATTCTATTTATTGGTTTATTTGTGCTTATATTCAACAATTGGTACCAGAGCTCAATAAAGAAACTGATTACAAATCTTAGAAGAATTTCTAGAAAGGATAGAAGAAGCAAATAATTGCAAAATTATTTTGGTATAATTTTGAATTATGGAAGTTGTAGATGGAACCGTTGCTAATTAAAGGAGATATCTTACTTGTGGTAGAATGAAAAGGCAAGAAGCCAAATTAGATGACTCACGAGGAGTGGGAGAAATTGGAAAAAAAGGTGAGAGTAACAATCATCCTTGACCCGTGCCTCGTGCTGAGACATCCCTTGTGGTGATGTGTAGCTTGGAAGAGGTGGAGAATGTGAATTTATACCAACGTTGTGCGTTGTTTGTAGATTCACTAGCTTCTAGCCCTCTCTTCCTGATCTACATTGCTAGGTATTTGTTTCTTGGAGACCTTTGGTCTAAGGTAACATCAAGCTTTTCCCTTGTGCTAAGGGGTTTTTTTATTGTTGTTTTTACTTCTTTTGATGAACATGATTTGGTGTTGAGCAAGCTATGGGTGTGGGGGAATCACTGTCTCTTAGCTAACCTTAGACAACCTCCTTTAAGCCTCTTGCTGAACCACTGAGTGTGTTCCCTATGTGGGTTCATCTCCCCAATCTCCCCCTACATTTTTGGGAAAACTCTTGCTTTGAGGCTGTTGGTAATTCTATTGGGCATTTTTTAAAGATGGATGAGGCTACAACTGCAATGGTCCTCTCTACTTTTCTTTGCATTTTGGTTGACATTGACATTTCCACACCCCTTCCTAGAGAGGTGGTTCTCATGGTAGGGGATATGCCATGGGCTCAACCATTGGATTACGAGGGCCTCCCCTTTCAGTGTCACTAATGCTTCTCTACTAGTCATTTGGCTACATATTATTCTCTTGCGTGTCAAAGAGGTGTTCCCACTTAGTGGAGGGACATAAATGATGATCATTTGATTGTCTGTGCATCTAAATTTTTCTCCGATGACTCTTCATAGGCCGATGATGACTCCCCACAGGGTGATGCTTCCAATGAGATGACCTCCTTTGACCTAATGGATCCGACCTTGCCTCTTGCTGTGGATGTGGTCCCCTCAAGTCGTGTGGACTCTCCTCTGACTGCTATTGATCTTGGTTCATGCCATCCCTTGGCTACTGAGTTACAACATTGTCATCACTTTGTTCCTATTGTTGATTCTTTCTTGAAGAGGGATCTACTACCTTCCCCTTGTGGTAGAGACCCTACAGAAAGTATCGCCTGGACAATTGTTTGTAGGCAAAGAAAAAACCACTCCCCTAACTCTCACTCTCCTCCTCAAGTTGTGGGTGAACTGTCTATCCATTCTTGAGATGGTTTAGAAGCTGTGATGATAGTATGTTGTTAAAGGCCTTTCTTGACCTTGTTGTAATTAGTTGTTTTAGATATCCCTTGGGTTGTAGTATTGTAAGGGTCAACCCCCTTGCTAGGTTGCTTAAATAATCAAGAACAATCATCCTCTTTCTATTAAGTAATGTTTTACTTAAGTTTCAACAGAAAATACATCAAAAATATTGTGAGGAAAATGGTGTGATATGTATGAGAGGTTTTCATTTCTAATAAGATTTTCCTCATAGAGAAATCATATTTAATTTAAATTTGAAGGATGGAGGGAACTTGCCAAATTATCTCACCAAGTTTGATACATTAATAAAAAAATTGATTTTAGTCAACATAAATTTGGATTATGAAATCAAAGCCATGTTTTGGATTAAAGTAAAAATAGGTTTTGAAGGGCCCCCGAAACCTTGCAGAAATATGAAATTTAAGATAAATCTTTAACATTCCCCAAAGAAAACACCAAGCCAGCCAAAGAGAAAGGCTAGCCCCCCAAACAATACACCTAAGACCACAACAAAATATTAGACATTGGAGATCGACAAAATCAGAAACAACCATTAAGACTTTTCTTTAGGCCCCAACTTATGGGACCAAAGTTTTATGTCAAAGGAAAGGGTGGATCAATTGGATTTTTTTCCTTTAACTGTGATCCATCCTTCTTCAACCTTGGTAGCCTCATCTTGCTAGATTAAGGACTCTAGAACTGAAGAACCAACACTCTGCAAAGGATCAGCCAACATATTTCCCTTAGAAACAACAACAACCAAAGAACTAGCAAAAACCCTGACACTTTCCAATCATAGCAACAATAATAGTGGGATCAGAAGGAGAAACAATAAACACTTCAGTTAGTAAAGGGCCAGTAGAAAATATCCCATGAACATAGCCAACAACATCTAGAGGGACAACCTCAACCCCACTCTCCTAGGTAACAACAGTAACTGGCAAAGTCATTGGCGAACAATCCGAAGGGGAAGAAACATGAAAATCCTGAACAACCACCTAGGAAAAACTCCACAGGGATGAGGATTTTTCAACCATATAATGCTGGGAAGAAGAACCCTTCCATTAAGAGGCAATTCACTTGGATTTACCAAGATCACATCTAGCTGCAACATCACCGATTTTAAAGCACCTTCTACACCTGAAGGGAATTCTTTCATAGTCCAAAGGCCGAATCTAGCTGCCCAAAGGGGAAATAAGTTTGACCTCAATAGGAAGGCTCTTAGAAGCATCACTATCCACCAAAATTCGGGCATAGGTTGAATGAAGAAAGTCAGTTGATTCCGCATCCACCATGAGTAAGTCTCCAAGAGCCATACCCACTTGCTCAAGGAGAGGATCTACCTAGAGATGGAGATGGAGGTTTGGAAGCTGAGCCCAAATAGGAATTTTATTAAAATTATTAGAAGATGGATTGAAGTCATCATGCCATGGCTTCATCATCAACACATGCCGATCATCCCAGCTAAAAAAAATGGCCACAAAGAATACGATTCCTATCCTCAACGACATCAAACTTAACTACAAAAAATCCTATAGCCAATGGAAAACTATCGACAGGTCCAATTATGATAGGCTCCCAATGTTTGGAAATCCAAGCATGAAGCTCTGGATGGATTGGCCAAAAGCCACTAAATTCATAAATAGCCTCACAAGCTAAAAGAATAGAAGTAGTATGTTTGATCTCAATGACCATTTCCACCCCCAAGGAAATATCAATTTATTTCGAAATAGGGAAATACTTAGATGCCAAAGAACCCTTCTTCATAGCCCCAGCCAACGAGCCCACAACCTGCTCTGCAGAGCTAAGCACCTCAACCACAGAAGCAACTGAAGGCATTGATAGGGAGGAAGGGGGCCTTGTGGAGGCAACAACAAAGGTCAGGACATCCCTCACAGATGACAACAACCCGGGCTGACAGGAAGACACCCCGCTAACCACCACCACCTTAGAGCAAGTAGAATCCTTAGAAGCCCCAGCATGAATGATAGTAGAAGAGACTAGAGAACCACCGCCACTAAAATCCTCCAACACAGAGGTCGTGGGAGACCCAACAGGTGTTGGGAGATCTCCAGTAGGATGATTAGGAGCCAACATCGAGCGAGTAGGAGTGAGAGCAAAAACATTTGAAAATGTCGTGCGAGTGAGAGCCATATGAGTGAGAGTTACTCAACCCTACCTTTAAATCAAATTTGATGATTTTGTGTCTCTAATTGTCTTTTTTTTCTAATTTTTATTTATGATTTTATTTATTGGTTTTTTCACACATCATATTCAACAATTGGTTTGTTTGCACTTGCAATGTTTCCCCAATTCACGAGACTATATTATTAATTTTAATTAAATGTTGAATTGCCCTTATTAGCATTTATTTAAATTGATTAATATTTGACTTGCATTAATAAATTAAAATAAAAAGGGGAAAATATTATTTTGTCTTATATGTTGAGGGAATTTAAAATGAAAGAGAATTTAAAGAACTCGTGGGGAATTTACATAGGGAAGAAAGAGTAAAAGGAATGTAATCGCTTTAGGGACAACAAAATGGAGAATTCAAATCCAGACATGTATTTTTGTAGACTTGCAGATTGGGTGTAGCTTTTGGGGAACGTAACCTCTTTAAAGGAACATTGTCTTAAGAATTGAAAGAGACTCTCAGTACTTAACACATAGTTTCATTTATTTTGGAGAGCGAAACATCACCAAATCTGGAGTAGTGAGAACACATGAATATCTTTATATTGCTGTTGATATTGTATTAGCACATGAATATCTCATATTGTTTGGTACTTAAATGACACTTGCGTATTTTGTTGGCGAGTTGTTAGGAATAAAGGTATCGAATATAAAAAACTTAATGTTTTGTGACAAGTTGAATAACTATGGGTCTGTGGGATAAAACCTTTTCAATTTTTCTGAATGAGCTTAGGACGACTATAAAAAAAGTTGATGGGATTTTCAAAGCTTATGATTCCAAATTTTCTGTGGTGAACAAAAAAATTTCCAAATGTGACACAGTGCTGGCTTCCTTGGAATCTAAGGCTGCAGTCTTTGATCAGAGACTTTCGACCATAGAGGCTACTCTCAAGTTGATTGGGGAAAAAAAGTTGCAATATCCTTTAGGCTTTGGCAGACAAGTCAATTTTCTCATCAACAGTTTGGAGAAGAGAAAAGATAATGAGGAGTCAGCCAAGAAAGGTACGAAAGACCTTGGTACTAGTCCCAGGAGTGCTAGTAAAGAGATCGACAATCTTAAGGCTTCTCTCATAAACATGGACCTCTTGGCTTCTGAAGCAGCCGATCTTCTCAATAGCATTCAATGATTTTGCCCTTTTGGTCTGTTATCATTTCTGTTAGTTTCTATTCTTTGGGAGCTATCCTTTTCCCTTGTCTAGCTGTCCTTTTTTGTTGTCCTTCTCTGTTGTCGGTCCTTTGGCTATCCTTTTTTGTGTTTTAGCTATTCACTGGAATTGGTGCTTAATGTGTTATTTTTCTGGTATCTTGTAAAAGGTTCAAGACCTTTCAATCCTATTTTCCTCCTAATTAGAACTATTTCTCATAGCAGTGAATAGAAGGAAACAATTTATACTATCAAGTTTAACTAGAATATGCATGAGCTTAAAGATATCAGGTTTCAATAGATTCATGAATAATAAAGGGATAACTAAATCTTTGTATCCAAGATGAATTTTAGTACCATAATGTAGATTTTTAAATAGTCATTTCTGTCAAAATTGTGGATAATGTTTCTTGTAATGAGAGTCTAGTGAGGATGCAACATTCTAAGGAAGGGTTGTAGAACCTTCAACTTGCGATAGTACAAGTTGGATATCATTTTAATGCTCTAGGATGTTGAATCCAAACTCGTACATAGACATTGCATCAGTGTGAAACTTTGAAGACCGACTCTTCATATTATGAAAAAAATAGTGGTTGAAAGATATCTCTGAGACTTGCAATATATAATAGGAACATTGGAATAGTTAAAAAGTTAAGAGGTTTGTAAGCCATAGGTAATAGAAGAGCTTGGATTTCTCAAGAACGCCAATTAGAAAAAATGGGACACATAGGAAATAGAGGCTTAAGTAAGGTTCAAATAGTGCAGACTTGAAAGTTTCTGGAGCTACATTGGGAGCACGAGTCAAGCAACTGTTGATCAAATTTCTTGAAGGACTTCTTAGGCAACCTAGGAAAAGGTTAGGTACTCAAAATGAATACACTTGGTGACTAGTTGCTTACTATACTTGAGTAGTAATACTCAGATTTCTATATCAAATCATAACAGGCTAGGAAATTTGATCAACACTCTATTGATTTTCTATCGCATTTAGGAAGAGGAAAAGTACAGTGTTTCTTTTCAATATTTCTGCAATTTGATGTGTCACGAGTCTTGATGAATATTCCTAAACGTGGTTAGAATAATTTAAATTTTCACAAACCATACTGTCTTCTAAAGTTGATAAAATTAGTTAGGAATTGTCCTTTTAAAAAAATTTGGAAGGTAGACTTGGGGTAGCATATTACAATGACAACAGAGCACAATATTGATTCTTCTAGCCTATTTGGGGAAGTGTTATGCATCCAAGAACCCATCATTATTATTTTAGGAGGAACATATCAAACCCAAACTTAGAACAATCGATGCTTGAACAGATTGAAATCGCTGAAGGAATAATGGGAGATAGGAATGCACATAACAATAGAGATCCTTTTGGAGGTTGGGTGAAAGAAGAATAGAGACTGGTAGTATTAAAAATATGTTAGGTGAGAATGCTAGAGATCAAAGAGAGATGTTGAACATGATGACTCAGTCCCACCAGTAAATGATACAAAGTTTACTTAATTGATACAAATTAATGGAAACAATGGTAACAATGGGAATACGGGATGAAATGGAAACAATGGGAATCATGGACAAAGATCAATGAATAGTGGGGGTTCACAACCAAAAGTTTCTGGTTCTATAGTCAATTCTAGACTACTCATGTCAACATCTAATCAAGTAAAAAATCCACTAGTAGAAAATGAACCAACCAAACAAGAGTTTCATGGACAAGTTTGGACTAATTGGCAAGGCTTGGGTGATGAATTTCAGTCAGAAATGCCTTTTCATGAGTAATAGCTTTCAAAGAAAGAAACAAACTAGGTAGAGGTGGTGGAAGGAGGCTTCAAAATTAGGAAATGAAAAGGAAAGTTGACAAGGTCACCATACCTTATTTTGATGGTTCAAGGAAATTCACTGCAAGATCTTGGGTTTAGAAATTAGATACTTATTTTTAGCTTAAACTTGTGGCTAAAGATGAAGCCATTAAATATGAAACATTGCATTTGAAAGGTAGTGCTCATGATTGGTGGTACTATGGGCTGATTAATTTGGGACACAATTCGATTATGTCATATTAGAGTTTACATAAACGCTTATTGACATATTTGATAAAAAAGATCTAGAGTTAAACTTCAAGGAATTGGCACAACTTAAACAATGGGGTTTACTGGAATCATTTATTGTATATTTTTCATAAACTTTCAATGATGGTGATTGATATATCAGAAATAGGATGGGTAGTTCTCTTTGTGGATGACTTATCAGAACCTATAAAGGGGTGGGTTAAATCTTTCAAACAATCTACCTTGCAAGAAGCAATTAAAAGAGATAGGGACATGGAAAATTCAACCTCAAGAAGTAAATTTTAGTCAAGACTTTTTCACCACAAAAAAAGAAAAGGATAAAAAATGCACTCATAAAGATTCAGATATGAATAAGAAGTTGCAACATAGAATTTATGATGACCAAATTAATGATATTAGAAGGAAAAAAATGTGCTTATAATATAGAGAACCATGGGACCCAATTCATAAGTGTGAAATTAAGGCTAAGGAAAAACACATCGAATACTTTACAACCCTTGAATCTAGTTTAGGAAATTTAGAACAACAAACTAATTCAGAGACAAGTGAGGAAGAAACTTCATTAGAAGAGTCAGAAAAGGAATAAGGAAGGGGTAGTGTCATGGAACAACTAACTATCCTGAAGAAAATAAGATCTTTCAGAGTTAGAGGAGTGTTGTGTGGACATCTATTAGTCGATCTTATTGACACATTTGCAACAAATAATTTTATTGATGAAGGTGTTGTGACAAGAAGGGGGTTGAGAAGAGAAGAATGTGAAGGCTTAAGGGTGATAGTTGTAGATGGTTTCACTCTCACTTGCACTAGGAAGATCCCAATCTATGTAATCAACGAGGTGAGTATGAGTTGAAAGATGACTTTTAAGTTGCGAGCATTGGTGATACAAATGCAGTGCTTGGAATTCAATGATTGCATTCTCTTGGTGAGTTTAGGATGAATTAAAAAACTATGGAAATGAAATTTGAAGTGTATGGTGATAAATTTTTTCTTAGGGGCATGACACATGGTAGACCAAGGGTGGTATCCTTCAAAATGATGGAAATATTGATAAGACATGGCCAAGTAGCGTGTGCAGATGAATGTATTATCTTATTTCTAATCCAGGAAAGAAACAAAGAACTTATTATCTAGATGTTGAGGTGTTGTTGAACAAGAATAACAAGGTGTTTAGTGACATTCCACATGGAACACCACCCGATAGGGGAATTGAGCAAAACATATAACTTGAGGATGGAGACAAACTAGTAATTACTACTCCCTAGAGACATGTAACCCTATAGAAAATCTTTACTAAAATGGAGTGATTCATAGAAGTTGAGGTACACAATAGGGTACACAATATTTTTCATGTTTCACGTTTGAAGAATGCTTTGGGTCACAATGTAATTCCTCTAACGTATTTCCACCTTTGGATGAGGAAGGGAAGCTAATCTTAATTCTGGAAGACATCATTGAAACTAGGGAATCTATTCTTAGGAAGAAGGTGATTAAAGAGTAATTGGTGAAGTGGAATTACCTATTGGTAGAAGATGACACTTGAGAAAATGAACAGATTTTATTGCATACAAGTCTAAAATTGCTTGAGGACAAGCAATTTTGGGGAGGACTATAATGTTCCCCTAGTTCATGAGACTATATTATTATTTTTAATTAAATGCTAAATCACCCTCATTAATATTTAATTAAATTAATTAACATTTCACTTATATTAATAAATTAATCAAAAGGGGGAAATATGTGTTTCTCTTATGTGTTGAGGGAATTTAAAATTAAAGAGAATCTAAAGAGCTAATTGGGAAGTTACACAGGAAAAAAGAGAGTAAAAAGAATGAAATCACTTTAGGGATGACCTACCAAATAATTCAGAGTTGGATAGGTATTTTTGTAGACTTGTAGATTCAATGCGGCTTCTTAGGAGCGTAATCTCTTTAGAGGAACATTGTCTTCAAATGAAAGAGATTCTCAGGACAATTTAACACACAGGAAGTGAAACATCACCATTTCGGGGATAGTGAGAACACGTGAATATCTTCATATTTCCATTGACATTGTATTAGCGCAGGAATATCTCATATTATTTGGGACTCAAACAAAAATTACCTAAATTGTTGATGAGTTGTTAGGAATAAAGGTATCGAGTAGTAGAAACTTAATGTTTTATGGAAAACTGAAACAATATTTCTCATAACACTGAACAAAAGGAAATAATTTTTTCTATTGGGTTTAATTGAAATACGTACAAGCTTGAAGATATTGGGTTTCAACAGATTGGTGAATGGTAAAGGGGTAATTAAATCTTTTGTATTCAGGATGAATTTCAATATCGTAATGCAACTTTTTTAAAAAACCATTTTCTCTGAGACTATCAATAAATAATAGGAACATTGGAGCAGTTGAAATTTCAGAGGTTTGTAAGCCGCAAGTAATAATAGAGCCTGGATGTCCCAAGCTGTAAATTCAAATTAATTTTATGTCAAATCTAAACTGCTAGTACATTACTTAAATATTATCTCTGATATATATATATGTCTTGTTGAGTCTGAGAGAAAACAATATATTTTTGTCAAACTATTCGATGAATCTCCACTAATAAATTTCTGTGTTTTTTTTTCATCGATTTGTTTGTAACCACATATATGTGTTGCAGTGACTGGGAAGAGTCACGTCTATGATAGACATGACTGTTCATACCAGTTCACGCACCCTTTATGGTATGCACATTCCTTTAATTAACATACGTTATTATCTAACTGCTATCACCCAACGTTTTAGTTAAGTCGACGGTGTAATATGTATTGTCGACGGTGGATGGTGAAAGTTTATTTAATTCGATGACATTTGATCTTTTTATAGTATATATTAATAATTAATAATGATATTAATATAATAATATTGATATTACTAGCTAATATATAGTCTATATTTAAATACGCTGAGATGTATTGAGGCGTCGAATTTTTTCAACTTAAATTTTTATTTAAAGTGAATGATGAAAAAATTAAATACCTCGATACATCTCGGCATATTTAAATATAGAATATATATTAGCTAGTAGCAGCTGTAGTGCACGTAGCGCATTGAATAAATATATATATATATATATATATATATATATATATATATATATATATATATATATATATATATATATATATATATATATATATATATATATATATATATAAAATTTAATATAATATTATTATAATATAATTACTTTTTCTAACCCTAATTGTATTACGTGTCGATTAGTAATCCTAAAATATATTTGGGTTATGGTTAGGGTTAGAGTTTAGGTTGTGGTTATGGTTATGGTTAGAGTTGGGACTATAGTTAGGGTTAGGTTTAGTATTAGGGTTTATATAATGTATAGGGTTAGGGTTCGAGTTAGTGTTTGGATTAGGTTTTAGTTAGGGTTAAGGTTAGAGTGAGGGGTAGGATAAATATCAAAGTTGAGGTTAGGGTTTGTTTCATGATTAGAGTTAGGATTAGGTTTTGGGTTGATGATATAGTTAGATTTAGGGTCATTCTTAGGTTAGAGATATAGTTATAGTTAGGAATAAGGTTAGGGTTTAGAGTATGGTAAAATTAAAGTTAGGATTAGGGTTACGATTAAGTGTTATGGTTAGAATTATGGTGAGTGTTAGAATTAGCATGATATTCAAGATTAGGGTTATGGTTTGCATTAGGATTTAGATTAAGGTTAGTATTAAAATTATAGTTTTGGTTAGGAATATGGTTAGGGTTTAGAAGTAGGATTGAGGTTATGGTTATAGTTAGGATTTACATAATGGTTAGGGTTAGGGTTTGGGGTATGGCTAGTGCTACGATTGATATAAATTTTAGGGTTAGGGCTAAGGTTACGGTTAGAGTTCTAATTATGATTAAGGTTAGTATTTATATTAGGTTTTATTTAGGGTTTAGATAAGGGTTTGGTTAGTGTTAGGATTAGGGTTTAGATTAATTAGGGTTAGACTTAAGGTTAGATTAGTGTTGAATTTCAATAAGAGGGAAATCTTTAGTTTTATGGTTGAAGATCAATTAGGGTTAGACTTAAGGTTAGATTAGTGTTGAATTTCAATAAGAGGGAAATCTTTAAGTTATGATTAGGGTTAAACTTAATTATAGTTAGGGTTTGATTGTAGATATAGTTTGATGATTATGAGGGTTTAGTTATAGCTAGGTTTAGGAATATTGTTCAATTAGGGCTAGAATTAGGGTTATGACTTAATTATAGGAGGGTTAGAATTTAATTAAGATTAATATTTAATTAGGGTTACATTTTGACCTAGGATTTATATAGGATTATGGTTTAATTAGGTAAGGGTTAAGTGTAGGGTTAGGTTTAATTATAATTAGATTATGTTTTGATTTTAAGGTAGAGATTAATTGGAGTTAGGGTTAAGTTTAATGTTAGGTTTCAAGTTAGGTTAGATTGGGGTTAGGATTATATTAAAATATAGATTTATGGAAGTCTATTGCTACACATCAGTCCAATATTTAAAATAAATTAATATATCTTGTATTAAAATATAAATTAAATAAAAATGGCAAAGTATGATAAAATGAGTAAAAGGTTTGTAAAAAATTATCAAAATTTATATCATAGGAATTTTCAACATATTTAATATTATATACATTTGTCGCACCTCCATTTTAAAATTTCTTTAACAAAACTCATACAAACCACACATATATATTGTTGTTCGTCAAAATTACATAAATGAAAGAGAAAATATTTGTTCCACTACAACCATTTTGAATAGCTAAGAAGTATCAGTAGTCAAAAAAGAATTAACTATATGTAAAATACTTCACCGTAATGATGTAAGTTCATGACATATTCTTCAGTGATGAGCTCGGTGTTGCGCCCTTTATTTGTAAAATGATCGCGATACACTTCTTTCATCATAGATGGAAATGCATCTACTTTTAGAGATGTCTCGTGAACTACTTTTGCAACATCTTCCATTTTCAATATTTCTAGTTCTTCAACATTGTCAATCATTAAGGCTGTGTGCTCAATAGTTTTGGCAATTTTTCTATAGCACTCTAAAACTAATCTTGCACATTTGTCCACATCAGTTTCAAAAACATCATTCGAGTTTACAGAGGCATTTGGGCTTGCAACAATGATTTCTGATTCATTTTCTGAAACATCCATAGTTTGAATTGTTTGCTGCAAATTGAAAATAAAAAGATTAGTATTTAGAAATTACATGAGAATAAAACTATCCATAATTTGCGATAAAAAATTAAAATGAATATTATTTAGTAATACCATACTATGCAAAAAAAAGTGAAAATACTCAGTTTAAGATATTACTTGACTTACTATGGTAAAATCTCACCAAAATGATTTGAAATACCAAAAAATAAAAAATATTATAAGGAAATGATGTTACATATATAAATTTGAACTCTACATTTTATTAGACTGGAATAATCATTCATGAATCTATCCATTTTATTTTTTAATGAAAATATATAGATACAATATCATGTATTTAAATTATAAAATTATTTTCAACTAATAAACACACTATTGTATGAAATGTATCTTAGTCTAAATAAACCTAATATATATATGATCCAATAAAATATGAATGTACAATTTTTTACCCTTCAAATAAGTAACTTGCATCAAATAATCTGTTCAAATTACCAACCTCATTGAATATAAATAAATGAACATATAGATTTTTTCTACCAAGCATTTAGGTCAAGAGAGAAAATAAATAAATGAACATGCAGATTTTTACTACTAAGCATTCAGATGAATAGAGAAATTATAAATTCAATATTGTTAATTATTGAGAGAAGTACAAACAATAAAAGTGTGTTCAAAATATTTATTACATCAAATAATTTCTAAGGATTTCAATCTGCTCTCTTCTTCTTTTCTTCTAGCAACTTGTTTTCCTGTCTTCATTTTTTCATATTTGTCATATGTGAAGGGTGGCATAATTCTTATTCCTTGCAAAGATTTGACACGTGATATTGCCACAAATGTGAGACCACTTCTTTCAGTGGGACCTATATCAATAGTAGCTTTCTGTAGTGTTAACCCTTGTGACTTGTGTATGGTTAAAGCCCATGCCAATCTCAATGGAATTTGTTTTGTACTACCCCTATCGATTGCAGGAATTGGAACTCTTTGTGGATGATGATCATCGAATAGAATTCCAGAGAAACTATCAAAGTCTACAAGTACATATGACGGTGGTAGAGGTGGTGCACTTCCAGGTCTATATACAATACTTCGAATATATCCTAGTGCTCCATTGACAAGACCTGCTTCAATCCATAAGTTCAAAGTTAACATTACCCTTGCATCTTTGCTATGTAATAGTTCCATGTCAAGCTCGTCACTTCCATTTCCATCCATAGAAGTATGTGTTGTTGTTTTAATAGCAATGCTTCGTGCAATAAGGTTTGATAATGATAGTAGCTTTTTCTTATTATGATTGTGCACATTATCATTTGTTGAAAATAAATGAACACTATTTTCAAACTCGCCATTATCTGTAATACTCATATTTTCATTGCATCTTGACATAAGTAACATCCATTCCTCTAGTGTGGGGTTCACATCCCTTATGTTTGATAGAAGAACACAAAATCTTTCTTGTTCATTGCTTTGTCCATCCTGTCTAAAAATATGGCTTAAAGTAACTATGGTTTGTAATTCTTGCCATAGCAACTTTGCATGCCTTCTGCTTTCGTATGCTGGTCTATCACTGACAGGAGGCAATTGTGCCAAATCTCCAACCGATATCATAGATTTCCCTGGAAAAATATTATAATATGTGTATTAAATAATATTTCCTTTGAAATTAGTATTCTAATAGCAAGTGATAAAGTATATTACAATGTAGATCTCTTATTCTAAGAAATTTAAACATTAAACATACCTCCAAAACTTTTATGGCTATTTTCTGGAAATGCTTGTCGAAGACGAGAGTCTATGTTTTGGAGTAACCTCTCTCCAAGGAAGCTCATTTCATCTATCAATATATATTTTATGTGAGACATTTCCTCTTGGAAACTTGCAAGTCTCGTACCTTGTAGCTCACTGAATTCTTTTATCGATATTCTCAACTTAGAATGAATCATTGATGCTCCAATGTTGAATGTTGCAACTCCTGTCGGTGCAAGTAGAAGGAGAGGAGAGCGTTGTGGAGAGGATGCATTTTGTAATGCTTGAATAATTGCACTAATTAAATATGAATTTCCTGTTCCTGCTGTTCCTTGGATTATCATATGTAAGGGTGATGCATCTTGACATGTATGATAGTGGGATATTATGATGTTCACTACTTTATTTTGTTTGTCACTGAGGTTTCTGTAGTCCACACATTGTGGTATGTCATCATGGATAAGACAACCTGTATCTCTCATCAAGTTAATGAAATTTATAGCTTCATTTGTATATTGTTCGCTTTGAAATTCTTGAGACCAATTTGTTTGTCAATCCATATCTCTTCTCCCCAACATATCTATCTTTGAAAATTGTATAATCTGTCCATGATGAAGTCTTGATAAAATTTCCCATTCGTTCTCTGTAGTAGTACCCTGGGCATTATCATTATCTATAGATTCTGAATCAGACTCATTTTTAGTATTGTCAGAATCTCCTCTTCTTTCTAGGTGCCATGGATTATATCTAAAGTTATCCCATGTCGAAACTATAGATTCATCATTGTTACCAATATCTGTGTGAATTTCATGAAAAGGTTTATAAAGCAATAACTCTGAAGAGCAAAAATCAGTCCATTTTTCTGAGTGACGTGCAGGAATTAATTTGATGACATTTGATCTTTTTATAATATATATTAATAATTAATAATGATATCAATATAATAATATTGATATTATTATTTATTCTTTTATTATATATTATATTATATCTGTTATAATCAATCTTTTATATATATTATATTTGTAATACCTCAAAAATGGGCTATAAGTTCATTAACCTCCTATATCATCAAATCATATGAAATCGACATCAAAGTCCTAATCTAAGGCACATCTAAACATCATCAAATCTAATTGATTATCTTAAATTTTGCATCGGAGAATATTCCTAGTAATATTCCTAATTATCTTAATTATCTTTAATTTTATAATTATTTGGCAATAAATCACATTTATCCTAAAATTTGATTAATTAAATATTTTCATATTTAATTAATTAGATTTAATATTTGCCACTTAATTATGTAATTAAATTTAATTCTATCTATTATTAATTGTATTATTTAATTTTGACAATAAATCAAAATTCCTATCTTTAATTGATTAAATTCTTATTTAATTAATTAAAGCATGTTGTCATTATTTAATAATATAATTTTTAATAAAAGTTTGAATAAATAGTTAATTAACCCATAAATTAATTATTTATTTTCAAAAATCAGTTGAGTTGAGGATAAATCACTTTATTTATTTATTTAATTCTTAATTATTATGCATATTCAAAAGAAACAGTTAAACTCCAAATCAGAAAATCAATGCAAGTTATTGACTTTTTGGAACTCAACATCCTTTTGGAGTTCAAAAAGCTGATCTAAACTCTAATTTGAGTTAAAAAGCTGTTTTTTGCATGTTTTTGCATGATTTTGAGAATTAACTATCTTTTATGATCAGATAACTCAAAAATCAAGATGAGTTAATTTGAGTGATTTATGGCTTTTTCCCATGCACCTCCAAAGCCCTGGATTTCTATAAATTAAAGGCTCAACTCTTCACAAATCATCTCATATTTTGCACAATCACGCTGGAGAATTGGAGACTGAGGAATCAACTTGCGAATTCAAAGCTTTGTGAGATCAATCTTATTTTTTTTGCATTCATATTACATATCATTGTTAGATTCATAGCATATCAATTTTCAATAGCATTCATAGCATATCAATTTCATTTAGCATAGATTTCATATCAGTTTTTACAATTATTATTGCATAGAAAAATCCAAAAAATAGCTTAATTGCATTTATTCCATATCCATCTTTTGCATTCAAATCCTTCATTTAGGTGTCGTCTAGGTCACTGATCTCGATTACAATCTGAGAACATTAATCTCGCACCTATTAGAAGGCAGTAAATCGCTTGGTTAGATAGCTTTCAATTTTGCATGATTTTGATTTTTGCTAACCTCTAATGTTTTACTGAGTGTTGTGTTTAAAGATTAGGTACAATTTTCACACACACATTTCTGGCGCCCACCGTGGGGCAACCCACCTTTGCATGCTGGTTTTGATTTTTTTGGGAGCTAAAACCCCAAAGTTTCAAAGATTTAATTTTATCTCTCAAACGGCTTGGAATTTTGATTTGAAATTTTTTTTACAGGTTGATGACATGTCATGGAAGCTACAGTAAAAAATTTAGAATTTTCTGAGATGTTTTGAATTTTTAATAATTTTTTCTTGAAATTCCGGAAAAAATTAATATCTGACGCAAATCAGCATATTTTTCGAAAATTTTTATATTTTCGGAAAGCTCTTTAAATTCCACAGGGGGTCTATTCTTTGTGTTTTAAATTTGGATATGATATCATAGCTCAAATAGTCAATTTACAAAAATTGGTTTGTATTGATAAAATGGGTCTCTAGGGCACAAATGAAGAGGTTTTTCTAAAATTTTTGCATTTTTGGAAAGCTCTCTGTTTTTTAGCAGGGGTCTCTATTCTAAATTTCTATTTTTGTGGCCAAAATCATATCAAAAAAAATTAGATCTTGTTGACTAGGTCAAATGCAGCAAAAAAAATAAAGTTTTGTGATGGGTATGCACTTATTTTTTTTACATGGTTCAATGAATGATATGAGTTGTCATTTGGGTTGATTGCTGGTTATTATTACTGATAATAATTGATTTTTAGAGCTAACCCTATGGTTTTCATAAGTTGAATATATTTTGCATATCTTGTTTGCTTGTTTGCTTGTTTGCTTGTTGGAGAGTTCGTCACTTGCTTGCATGGAAAAGCTCAACAAAAATTGCTAAAAATCAAGTAAAATCTACTAAGCGCGTTGCAAGGATCCCAGGTATTCTCCTTCATCTAATAATATTTTGATTTGGGACTTAAAATAAATCTTTTATGTGTCAAGCTTGTGTGCATTTTTTCATGCTTTTGATCTATTTCTACACACTTGCATAATTGATACTAGGTTGTGAACCCTTAAGGATTCATTAAGTAGTCTTAGAATACTTGTGATTGATCTTGATTGCTATCTTGGGTTATTGGACTCGCTAATCCGCCGGCCCCTCATTTCCGCCCCGTGGTTGCAATCTCAGCGCCATAAAGGGGAGGGGTCAACAGGACAGAAGCGTTAAATGTTCCACTTGGCAACCCTTTTGTGCTTTTAGGAACTCCCTTGTTTTCTAAGTTGTGGACTCATTTTTAGCTTGTGTGAGGTGTTAAGTGTTCCACCTTGTGGACTCATCTCATATTCGCTTTAAACGTTAAGTGTTCCTCTTTCTACTTTTTGGATGCTTTTGGTAGATTTGCTTTCGGAACATACATCTGTGCTCACATAGTAATTAGGCCCTATGAACACTATTTGTGATTCTTGAGAGATTGGATTCCTAGCGAAATCCTTCTTGACGATAGAATCCTTGTAGGTAGGGAGGATACTTAGTGCGTTTCACATTCAACTTAGTTAGTGAGTCTTCTCTTATTGATCGACACATTCTCTCTCCGGAGAGGTTGATAGATCACGTAGGGTTGATATCACGAGCTTTGGTGAATCAAAATTGGTTAGTGTGTCTTCTCTTATTGATTGATACATTCTCTCCCCGGAGAGGTTGATAGATCACGTGGAGTTAATATCACAGACCTTGGTGGAACAAAACTTTGTCTTAGCGTGTCGGATTAATCTGCTTGCTTTGTTTGGGTTAAAAGTGAAGAGGTGTCAAAACTTTGAATCTGGAGCCAAGTCCCCTTGTGGTATACTATTGTGAGTCATCTTTAGAGAGGGTTAACCGTAGCGGACAATCCCTTCACAGGGCAAACTGCGTTGATGGAACCTCAAGCGGTAATAGCCATTTTCGCCATGGTAGTGACAGCCGCTATATAAATGTCCTTGTGGAAGAAATCTCCACGGGTATGGTTCATTGTTGGGTTGTCAGATCTCCCTAGCAGCTCTTGAAGATTAAGTTCTCGGACTGTGTCAAAACCCTGGTGCGCCGGGATTGGAGTTCACCCCTTTGAATCATAAAAGTTGCAGAGTCAAACCATTACTAAAAACCCTAGAGAGGCCAATTTTTCACTTTCAGGTATATGTGCGTTATTGCAAAACTTTTCAGAACATACACAATTAGTACTCTCAGGGATTAGCACAATTTGGTCACTTGATTGTTCATGCGCAAGGTTGCTTTTGCCCTTGTTCATTGTTTTCAGACGTGCTTGGAATCACTTGCTTTCTATTCTGCGTGCTTATTTATCTACTCGGCTATCAAAAACGATCAAATCTGGTATAACCTTCAAAATCTAGACAATACAATTTGCAAACAATCCAAAACTGAAAACCTTAAATTTTGCAAAAATTGACGTAAATTTCTTTCTGGAGTCAAAAGTCATTTCAGGAAGTCAAAATTCGTACGAGTTTTGTCAAGTGTCATTTCAGTATTACCCAACTATCGTATGAGTTTAGCAAATTTCATTTCATAGACTACCCAGTGTTGTATGAGTCTGCAGAGTGTCGTTTGGAAAAATTTGAGAAAGTTGTCAGAAATTGTCAAATTGCAAGATATCCAATGTTTCCAGCCTAGTTCCAGAATCTGTCAAAAATATCATTGTGTCAGGAATAGAGCAATAGCTATTGAAAATCAGTACACATGTCTCAAAGAATCAGTAAACAAGAGGAAGAAGCTCTGATCACCACTATAATGAAACAGATACATGCTATGCAAGTCCAGCTTGACAAACTTGGGAAAGAAAAGGAACCTCTATACTCTTTTCCATTTGATAAAGACTTGTACATGTCACCATGCCCCCGGAAAAAAATTGAGCAATATGATACCTCTTCCACGGAGAGTGACACATCTAGCTTTGGAGACTATGATGACTATGATGACAGACAATGTAATGATACCTATGACACCTCTGTTCCTAAGAGTCCTCCTCGTCGTTCATTCCTACTTACTACAAATGGGCCGTCACATTGGATAGATCGTGATGGTGATCCATATGATTCTGATTTTGAAAGAGATTTTGATGGCTTTTGTGGACAATACCTTGATGATGATCCATCTACTACTGCTGAGGACTATAAAATACATCGTGCTAGCTTGAAATGTCAATACTATAAGGATCTCTCCTCTAAGAACTCTCAGGCTGAAAATAAAGATTACACTCTCAAGCAAGATCATGTTAATGTTGGACCTTTGTCTAGTGATGGTTCCCTTCCATCCCCTACTTCCTCCAATACCCATACATTTCCTAAAGCTTCCGAGTCTTTCAAATCTTTCACAGAACCTTCATCTGACACAAGCCCTGATACTTTTCATGTGGTTCCCTATAGTTATCCTCCAGGGCTACCTCTTAAAGAAACTCAAGCTAACCTTCACTTGGCTGCAAATACTTTCAATAATGATAAATCTAAAGAGCCTAAGCCTTCATATGCTATAATCCCTACTTCAGCTAGTCCTCCACCATCTCTTCCAAAGTCATCCATACAATCCCAACATGCTTCCTTGTCCTTAGAAGTGGCTCCATGTCAAGAGGACTCTAAAAATGATAAAGAAAAGAATATAAAGAAAGATCAAGATCAAGAACCCTCCATGTCATCCACTCCCTATCTCGATGTCTCTTATCCACCTCAGGGTTCTTTTGATCCTGTACCCCCTTTTTCATGCATTCCACCATGTCTTAAGTCTTCTCCTAAGCAAGATCAAGCTACTACTTACACTGTTGAGCTTATTGATAATAGTACTATTACTTCCAATGTTAAGCCTATTGAAAATCAAGAGAAAAATTATGCGTTTATGCTATCCAAAGATCCTTGTCAAGATCAAAGTCTTCCATCTTCTTGTTCTACCACTCCATGTTCACTTCCACTTTCTACTCTTCCTAAGTCTTGGCAAGCTTTGAATGATCCTATCAAAGAAAATGCTCTTATTCAAGATATCCATGATTTTATTGAAAATTCTAATGCTCACTCTAAAGATGCTGATATCCTTGGTTGTCATATAGATGCTGATGAACTTATTGATTATCCTTTTGCATCTTCCACTTCCATCCTTGGACCTCTTCCACCATTACAAAAGGCTTCATGTCTTCCTTCCATCTTGGGTCCTTATGTCCCTTCACTTTCCCCTCCTAGCTCTCCTGATTTGCCATCCATCTTGGGTCCTTACATACCTCCATCTCCCATCTTTCCTCAAGATCAACATAGATGCATACCCTTGAATCCTTTTCATCCACCCACCCATCTAAACCAGTCATATCCTCCCTTTTCCACAAGTCCCAAGTCCTTTGGAAGTAACTTGAATGTTCAATACAAGAAAAAGAAGCAATACAAGAATCCATCAAAAAAAGATCACCATGTCTCCTCTAATAGACATGGAAACATAAAGTCAAAAGAGATATCTAAGAAAAAAATTACAAGACAAGTATGGGTTCCAAAATCCATCATTCAAGATATTCTCTCTAAGTCATCAAAGGGAAATAAAAAGCCTAAGGCTATATGGATTCCAAAGTCTCTCATAAGAGAGTCTCATGTTGAACAAAAAGTGAAATTGACATTCAAGCTTCCAAAGGCTTCCACTACATCTCCTTCCAAAAATATTCCTCCATTTTATGCGCCCAAACCTCAACCTTTGCTATCCATTCGCCATATTCCTTCACGTATTCCTTCATTCACGATTCCTCCATCCTCTCACCACCCTTCAAGGTATGTGTTGACGTTGATCTTGCCTTCCTTTCCACCTACCCTTTCACAATCCTTCCATGCATTATCCTTCTACCTCCTATCCTTTTTCCTCACTTGCCTATTCCTCCTATCTTCCAACCTCACTTGCTTTGCATAAAACCTTATCCTCCATTTTTCTATTTCATCTCCCTTTCCCTATTAGCATCTTTGAGCGTGTTATTTTGAATCCTTGGCATATCATGGTTTATCCTTTCAAGGAGCACTATCTAAAAAGCTTGCCTTCTTCCAAAAAAAAAAAAAAAAAATATTGAAAATGTGCCTTGGTGAAAACCTGGAAACAGGCACCTTGGTAGCAAAAGTAAAGAGAAATAAATTCATCCTATGGTGAAAACCGCTTCCTTATGGCACCTTGGATAAGTACCATGATGAAAACCTGGCAATCAGGCATCATGCGTAGTTCTTCTACATATTTCATCCATTTCATCTTCTCTCTTTGATCTTGACAATGTTGATCTATACATGAATATTTGGCTATTTTGTGAGCTATCTTACGGTGATCTTGCTTTCATTCCTTCCATATTTAGCCTTCATATCCATCTTCCTCCATTCATTTTCGCCTATCGCTATCATTTTCCCCTTTGGTCTTGATCTAAGAAAGAAAGAGTAAAACACGGTGCTATGAAGCCTCTTGACATGTCTACTCCTTTGGATTGCATCCTTTCCTGCTCTTGCATTATGATTTTGTGCTTATCCTATGCTAGCCTTTCATTACTTGTCCAAATGTGCTTTACATGACAATTTTTTCCCTAGCTTGGGTATTCTTGAGGAGTTTCCCCTTGAGGATTTCTTCCCTTCATTTTCCTTCATTCTCTTATTTTCCATCTCTTCCACTAGCTTGCTAATCCCTCTTGTTCTCCACCTTGCTAGACATTGGGACTACACGATATGATCTTGCTTGGGAGTTTGCAATGGAAAAAGATGCTATCAAGTATACCAAGTATCAGAACAATTATCAGAACCAGTATCAAAACAATCATCAGAACTAGTATCAGAACCAGTATCAGAACCAGTATCAAAAAAAGTATCAGAACAATTATCAGAATTAGTATCAGAATCAATATCAGAACCAGTATCAGAACCAGTATCAGAACAAGTATCAAAATGGGCCTACAAAACAAGTATCAGAACACCTATTGGGGCTACACCTTTCGCTTTAGTTTATGGGTCTGAAGCGGTACTGCCTATTGAGGTTGAAATCCCATCACTCAGAATCAAAATGCATGGACTTGTCACTGATGAAGACTACAGAGTGTCGAGGTTACAAGAACTTGAACTACTAGATGAGAGCAGACAAGCAGCGTATGATCATCTCAGAGTGTATCAGAAAAGAATGTCTAGAGGCTACAAAAAAAAAGTCAGACACTGAGAATTTCAAGTTGGCGATCTAGTCTTGAGAGAAAATCCTAAAAATCAATCCCATCGAGAATGCAAGGGGAAGTTCGAACCCAACTGGCTGGGTCCCTTTGTAATCACTGCTACTTTTGGCTCTGGTGCCTATCAACTCTCAACCACTGAAGGAGAACAGCTCCGAGAACCAATCAACGTTCTCCATCTAAAGAAATTCTATGCCTAAGGCATTCAGTGCTTGGTAAATGTCCTGAAAAAAATCTTAAAAATCGGAAAAAGTCCTGAAAAAATGAACATCTTGGTGAAAACCTAGCAATAGGCACCTTGATGATTCACAAAAAAAAAAATAAAAAAAAAAAATCAAAAGTACAACAAAAAAAATCAAAAAATATCAAAAGTACAAAAAAATTGAAAAAATGAAAAATACAAAAAAATGAAAAAAGAAAAAAAAAAGTGCCTTGGTGAAAACCTGGAAACAGGCACCTCGGTAGCAAAAATAGAATCTCTACCAAGATGGTGAAAACTCGGCAAACGGGCACCACTTGTTCCAAAATGCTCCATCTATCAGCACAATCTTGGTCTTTCCCAGCTTTCAGTCTTGCTTTAGTTTTTACATATCTCCCGGTTTGTTTCTGCATATCCTGGTTTCAATAAGTCGGTCTGTACACCAATCAGCTCAAGTGTCTGTATCCTATCAATGTTCAAACTTGGGGGCAATCAATGTCATATCTTATAGTCTCCAATGTATCTTAGACATGTCATATCCACTCAGAGTCCTTTGAAGCTTCAAGTTGAGTCAGTCAGTCTGTCTCGTCTCCAGAAAGGATTTTGCATCAACAACAATCAAACATCAAACTCAAACTGAAAACAATATGTGCTTTTCATGCTTTTATCTCCTTGTATGCTTACTGATTCGCATTGAGATTTTTGCATATTGTGTCCCTTCGAGCTCTTCAATGATGTCCTTTACAGGATTTAGAGAGTGATGACTGGGGGCATAATCTTTTCTTTGTCTTCTGCTTGTATGTGAAAATCTAACAACTTTGAAAATTTTGGATTGAAATGGTGTCCGACTGTAAGAGCCTCTATCTCGAATTGGATGGCCATGCGTACCTCGACCATTGATACCCAAAAAAAATTCAAGGAAGTTTGATCTAACTATTGTCTTTTTGAGTGAGTTCTTCCTCCTACTGTGGAACGCAATCTTGCCTAAGGATGTGAACGATAAAGGGTCACTACGGGTAATTCACATTGGATTTAGAATGATCTCTTGACTGTTTGATGTGTTTGTAACGCAAGGCGTACTCAGGTCATCACGACGTGTATGTTTTGATGCTTGTACAAATTGCTATATCAAAATGGACATGATATTCAGGTCATCCTGGCGTTTGTGCCTTGATGCTTATATCTAATCCGACATTCAACAACTAAAATCAATATTCATATGTCCATGGTTGTTTGACCAGTGGGTGTTGTATTGATTCTTGCACATACAAATCGATATTCATATGTCTATGGTTTCATGGCTAGTGGGCATTGTATTGATTTATCCGGTTACCTAAAAAGTTCAATGATGATAACAAATCGACACATGATCAGTGACTAGGTCCTAGGTCTTAGGTTGCATTTCATTTTGCATGTCTCATTGCATGATCTCACAATGATTAAACGAACTTCAATGCTTAAATGATTCTTCAAATCGCATCTTCAAGTCTAACAAGAGCTGAATCTCACACGAAGGTTCCTCCAATGAAATAGCAAGTAGAATCCTTTTTCGGGATCAAAATTCAAATCTGAGATCATTCATATTATTAACTACTTGCATATTCGACCTTCAATCATCACAGAAATCTAGTATTCAACTTAACTGATTATCTTACATCAAACTATCAAAATTTCAACTTGGTCAACCATGGTCAACTCATGGTCAAATCTAGTCAAATTCGGTCTCCAAGACTTCCAATGATGCAGAATGCGTTCTCGAATGTAAATAACCACTTCTCAAATCAATTAACATGCTTCTAAACCATTTAACGCTGACTTCTCTTGTCAGATTTCAATTTTAATCCCGAAGGGGGCATGGTATTGCACATCAATTCAAAGTTTGTAAATCAAAATTCTATCGATCAAATCTATCAATATCTTTCATCAGTGATCAAGATAACAATCACGTCTAGTCACTGATTCATCAAAAGTCCTCATCGCTCGGGGCAAATCTATCATCACTTGGGGCATATCAGATTCATCAAGATCCATATCAATCTGATATTTTCTTAATCTTGTAAACTGTATCAATTTTTGCAACCATCGGATCATAGTGTTCTTTCCTTGGTTCTTCGGCAACTGAAGGATTCAGATGTGATACTTGCTAGTTCTGCTAAGACAATCGAGTCTAGAACGGGTCACTCACTTCTTATCAATCCTAAGGTTCAGAATCAGGCATTTTGACACTTTTTCGCAATCATAGGTTCATTTGCTGCTACAGTGAACATTATCTTTGGTCATTCAAGACCTATTATCTCCATATCAAGTCAATATCAATCAACTCCTATCTCAATATCTTTCAATCGGTTTCTATCTTGAGATCGGTTTATCTTTTGAATCAGTTTCATATCTTTATCAAACACAGACTATCTTTGAACCACTGCGCTTCGCACAGTAATTCAAAGAGGGGCAAAATGTAATACCTCAAAAATGGGCTATAAGTTCATTAACCTCCTATATCATCAAATCATATGAAATCGACATCAAAGTCCTAATCTAAGGCACATCTAAACATCATCAAATCTAATTGATTATCTTAAATTTTGCATCGGAGAATATTCCTAGTAATATTCCTAATTATCTTAATTATCTTTAATTTTATAATTATTTGGCAATAAATCACATTTATCCTAAAATTTGATTAATTAAATATTTTCATATTTAATTAATTAGATTTAATATTTGCCACTTAATTATGTAATTAAATTTAATTCTATCTATTATTAATTGTATTATTTAATTTTGACAATAAATCAAAATTCCTATCTTTAATTGATTAAATTCTTATTTAATTAATTAAAGCATGTTGTCATTATTTAATAATATAATTTTTAATAAAAGTTTGAATAAATAGTTAATTAACCCATAAATTAATTATTTATTTTCAAAAATCAGTTGAGTTGAGGATAAATCACTTTATTTATTTATTTAATTCTTAATTATTATGCATATTCAAAAGAAACAGTTAAACTCCAAATCAGAAAATCAATGCAAGTTATTGACTTTTTGGAACTCAACATCCTTTTGGAGTTCAAAAAGCTGATCTAAACTCTAATTTGAGTTAAAAAGCTGTTTTTTGCATGTTTTTGCATGATTTTGAGAATTAACTATCTTTTATGATCAGATAACTCAAAAATCAAGATGAGTTAATTTGAGTGATTTATGGCTTTTTCCCATGCACCTCCAAAGCCCTGGATTTCTATAAATTAAAGGCTCAACTCTTCACAAATCATCTCATATTTTGCACAATCACGCTGGAGAATTGGAGACTGAGGAATCAACTTGCGAATTCAAAGCTTTGTGAGATCAATCTTATTTTTTTTGCATTCATATTACATATCATTGTTAGATTCATAGCATATCAATTTTCAATAGCATTCATAGCATATCAATTTCATTTAGCATAGATTTCATATCAGTTTTTACAATTATTATTGCATAGAAAAATCCAAAAAATAGCTTAATTGCATTTATTCCATATCCATCTTTTGCATTCAAATCCTTCATTTAGGTGTCGTCTAGGTCACTGATCTCGATTACAATCTGAGAACATTAATCTCGCACCTATTAGAAGGCAGTAAATCGCTTGGTTAGATAGCTTTCAATTTTGCATGATTTTGATTTTTGCTAACCTCTAATGTTTTACTGAGTGTTGTGTTTAAAGATTAGGTACAATTTTCACACACACAATATTAATATTAATAATAATGATATTATTATTATTATTATAAGTTATAATTGATCTTCTATCTGATCAAAAATACTATAAATAACACTCCCTCTTAGCTTGAGAAGATAGACATATCACAATAATATCTGACTTATAATAAGTCACTCAACTTGTGAAATAAATATTCTCATATTACCAGTCAAGTGATGTGTAGTATCACATATCTCATGATACAAAGTATCTCACATGAATTATCACATATCTTGTGGTAAATAGCATCACATATCACATACCTTGTGATATGAATTATCACATATCTTGTGATAAATAGTATATCACATATCACATATCTCATGATATGAATTATCACATATCTTGTGATAAATAGTATCTCATATCACATATCTCATGATAAATAGTATCACCTATCTCATGATACTAAAGGATATACAATGCTCGAGAACATTACATTCTCCTTATATATCCTAGTTATGGTATGTGCATTGACATTACATCGCATAATGTCTACCAGGACTGTTGATATCAAGTCACATGATATCAATCTACTAAACATTATAAGATCATCACCTTACAATATTAAATACAAGTGTTAGTTATCCAAAAAGTCATCACCTTTTAGAAACATACACAGGAAGGGTAGGCCCATAAAGTCACAGAGTCACACATATGACAAAAGAAGTTTACACATTAAACATCTTTTAATATATTAGTACAAATCAATTAAATTTACATTTCAATCATACCAAGCTTCTTTCTAATGTGATCAACTTTCACCTTGAGAAGAGGTTTGGTAAGGATGTTTGTTGTTTGATCTCCTGTACTGATATACTCCAACTGGATTGCGTTCCTTTATACCATATCTCTCACACAGTGATAAGGAATTTCAATATGCTTAGATCTATCATGAAACACTGGATTCACTGATAGCTTAATAAAACTTTGGTTGTCACAATGGATGATAGTTGGATTTAGAGGTTTATTGAATAACACCACAAGCAGTTTCTTGAGCCAATTTGCTTCTTTAGTAGCCATAGATGCTGCAATATATTCATCTTTTGTAGAACTCTGAGCTACTGAGGACTATTTTCTGCTAATCCATGATATCATAGCTGATCCTAAGCTGAAACAACATTCAGAGATGCTCTTATGATTAGTTACTTTTGGATTAAAGTAAAAATAGGTTTTGAAGGGCCCCCGAAACCCTGCACAAATATGAAATTTAAGATAAATCCATAAAATTCCCCAAAGAGAACACCAAGCCAGCCAAAGAAAAAGGCCAACCCCCCAAACAATAGAACTGAGACCACAAAAAAATATTAGACATTGGAGATTGACAAAATTAGAAATAACCATTAAGACTTTTCTTTAGGCCCCAACTTATGGGACCAGAGTTTCATGTCAAAGGAAGGGGTGGATCGATTGGATTTTTTACCTTTAACCATGATCCATCCTTCTTCAACCTTGGCAACCTCATCCGGCTAGCTTAAGGACTCTAGAACTGAAGAACCAAGACTCTGCAAAGGATCAACCAACATAGTGCCCTTAGAAACAACAACAACCAAAGAACTAGCAGAAACCCTAACACTTTCCATCATAGAAAGAATAATAGCGGGATTAGAAGGAGAAACAATAGACACTTCAGTTAGTAAAGGGCTAGTAGAAATCCCATGAACATAGCCAACAACATCTAGAGGGACAACCTCAACCCCACTCTCCTTAGCAGCAATAGTAACTGGCAAAGTCATTGGCGAACAATCTGGAGGGGAAGAAACAAGAAAATCCTGAGCAACCACCTAGGACAAACTCCACATGGATGAGGATTTTTCAACCATATAATGCTGGGAAGAGGAACCCTTCCACTAAGAGGCAGTTCACTTGGATTTACCAAGATCACATCTAGTTGCAACATGACCTATTTTAAAGTACCTTCTACACCTGAAGGAAATTCCTTCCTAGTCTAAAGGCTAAATCAGTTGCCCAAAGGGGAAATAAGTTTAACCTCAATAGGAAGACCCTTAGAAGCGTCTATATCCACCAAAATCTGGGCATAGGTGGAATGAAGAATGTCAGTTGACTTAGCATCCACCATGAGTAAGTCTCCAAGAGCCATGCCCACTTCCTTAAGGAGAGGATCTACCTAGATATGGAGAGGGAGGTTTGGAAGCCGAGCCCAAATATGCATTTTATTAAAAGTATTAGAAGATGGATTGAAGTCATCATGCCATGGCTTGATCATCAACACATGTCGATCATCCCAGCTAAAAAAATGCCCACAAAGAATACGATTCCTATCCTCAATGACTTCAAACTTAGCTACAAAAATCCTTTAGGCAATGGAAAAATATAGACATGTCCAATTATGATAGGCTCCCAATGTTTGAAAATCCAAGCATGAAGCTCTGGAAGGCTTGGCCAAAAGTCCCTAAATCAACAAATAGCCCCATGGGCTGAAAGAATAGAAGTAGTATGCTCGATCTTAATGACCGTTTCCACCCCCAAGGAAATATCAATCGATTTCAAAAGAGAGAAATACTCAGATGCCAAAGAACCCTTCTTCACAGCCCCACCCAACGAGCCCACAACCTGCTCTGCAGAGCTGAGCACCTCAACTACAGAATAAAATGAAGGCACTAATGGGGAGGAAGGGGGCCTCATGGAGGAAACAACAAAGGTTAGGACATCCCTCACATATGACAGTAGCCCAGGCTGGTAGGAAGACACCCTGCTAACCACCGCCACCAAAGAGCAAGTAGAAGCCCTAGAAGCCTCGACATGAATGATAGTAGAAGAGACCAGAGAATCACTGCCATTGACATCCTCCAACAAAGAGGTCGTGGGAGACCCAACATGTGCTGGGAGATCTCTAGTAGGATGACCAAGAGCCAATGCTGAGCGAGTGGGAGTGAGAGCCAAAACATTTTAAAATGTCAGGCAAGTGAGAGGCATATGAGCGGGAGTTACTCAACCCTACCTTTAAATCAAATCCATGTTGTTGTTGTGTTCTCTACTAGTTAACTGGGAAGGTGTGTTGACAACAATACACAATTCAGTTTCAGACAAAAGTGTACTCAAATTTGATTATTTTGTGTCTCTAATTGTCTTTTTTTTTTTCCTAATTTTTATTTATGATTCTATTTATTGGTTTATTCACACTTCATATTCAACAATTGGTTTGTTTGCACTTGCAATGTTCCCCCAATTCATGAGACTATATTATTAGTTTTAACGAAATGTTGAATTGCCCTTATTAGCATTTATTTAAATTGATTAATATTTGACTTGCATTAATAAATTAAAACAAATAGAGGGAAATATTATTTTGTCTTATATGTTGAGGGAATTTAAAATGAAAGAGAATTTAAAGAACTTGTGGGGCATTTACATAGGGAAGAAAGAGTAAAAGGAATGTAATTGCTTTAGGGACAACAAACTGGAGAATTCAAATTTGGACAGGTATTTTTGTAGACTTGCAGATTGGGTGTAGCTTTTGAGGAACATAACCTCTTCAAAGGAACATTGTCTTAAGAACTGAAAGAGACTCTCAGTACTTAACACCCAGTTTCATTTGTTTTGGAAAGCGAAACATCACCAAATCTAGAGTAGTGAGAACACATGAATATCTTCATATTGTTGTTGACATTGTATTAGCACATGAATATCTCATATTGTTTGGGACTTAAATGACACTTTCCTAAATTTTTGGTTAGTTGTTAGGAATAAAGCTATCGAATATAAAAACTTATTGTTTTGTGGCAAGTTGAATAACTATGGGTTTGGGGGATAAACCCTTTTTGATTTTTCTGAATGAGCTTATAGCGGCTATAAACAAAGTTGATGGGATTGTCGAGGCTTACGATTCCAAATTTTTTGTGGTGAACGAAATTTTTTCCAAATGTGAGACGGTGCTGGCTTCCTTGGAATCTAAGGTTACAATATTTGATCAAAGACTTTCGACCATAGAGGCTACTCTCAGGTTGATTGGGGAACAAATTTGCAATATCATTTGGGCTTCAGCGGACCAAGTTAATTTTCTCATCAACAGTTTGGAGAAGAGAAAAGATAATGAGAAGGAGTTAGTCAAGAAAGGTACGAAAGACCTTGGTACTAGTCCCAAGAATGCTAGTAAAGAGATTGACAATCTTAAGGCTTTTGTCATAAACATGGACCTCCTGGCTTCTGAAGCAGCTGATCTTCTCAATAGCATTTGGTGATTCTGCCTTTTTGGTTTGTTGTCCTTTCTATTAGTTTCTATTCTTTGGGAGCTATCCTTTTCCCTTGTCCAACTGTCGTTTTTTGTTGTCCTTCTCTATTGTCAGTCCTTTGGCTGTCCTTTTTTATGTTTCAATTGTTCACCGAAATTGGTGCTTAATGTGTTATCTTCTTGGTATCTTGTAAAAGGTTCAAGTTCTTTCAAATCTTGTTTTCCTCCTAATTAGAACTATTTCTCATAGCATTGAATAGAAGGAAACAGTTTCTACTATTAGGTTTAACTCGAATGTGCACGTGCTTAAAGATATCAGGTTTCAATAGATTTGTGAATACTAAAGGGGTAACTAAATCTTTGTATCCAAGATGAATTTCAGTATCATAATGTATCTTTTTAAATAGTTATTTTTGACAAAATTGTGGATAATGTTTCTTGTAATGAGAGTCTAGTGAGGATGCAACATTCTAAGGAAGGGTTGTAGAACCTTCAAATTGCAACAGTAGAGGTTGGATTTCAATTTAATGCTCTGGGATGTTGAATCCAAACTAGTACATAGACATTGCATTGGTGTGAAACTTTGAAGACTGACTCTCCATATTATGAAAAAATAGTGGTTGAAAGATATCTCTGAGACTACCAATATATAATAGGAACGTTGGAATACTTAAAAAGTTAAGAGATTTGTAAGCCATAGGTAATATCAGATCTTGGATGTCTCAAGAATGCCAATTATAAAAAATGGGACACATAGGAAATAGAGGCTTAATAAAGGTTCAAATAGTCCAGACTTAGAAGTTTCTAGAGCTAAATTGGGAGCACGAGTCAAGAAACAATTGATCAAATTTCTTGAAGGAATTCTTAGGAAACCTAGGAAAAGGTTAGGTAATCAACATGAATACACTTGGTGACTGGTTTCTATAATACCCCAAAATTGGCACCTATTAATTTCAATCAATTTTGGTGCATTCCTCAAATTTCTCCATCTTCAAAATCCTACTTTGCTAGGTAATTTTCTCTCTCCTACTTGACTTGACTTGATGTCAATTGCAAAAACCCTAATTTGCATTAATCAAATATTATAATTAATTCCTAAAGTCTTCAACTTTTATTAGCTAAATTACCCCTATGATAAATCAATTTAATTCTAAAGTCCTAAGTGCTTTAAATTAAATTAAATCTACCCCCTTTAGCTAAATACCCATAAAAGGAATTAATATTACTTTTTATTTGAATGGACACCTTTATTTGAATTAATAATTCAAATTATTCGAACAGTCACCCTTATGTGGCAATATCCATTCTTTTAATTAAGTAAATCATGCTTTTTGGTCTCAATTGGGAATGAAGAGTCAGGAGTTTCAAATCAAGAACCTCTTCATTCTCTCCCCGGGCTTGTCTATTTAATGAACCTCATTTTTTCATTCAAGGGGAGCAATTTGAAGAATAACTAAACTATAGCGCTTTTTTGTCTCAATTAATTCAAAGCTTTTATAGCATATTAGTGTAATTTTCTCATTTTAGTTAATATTGCATCTTCATTATAATTAGTTTGCTTATTTGCTCTTAGTTAATCTTCATATTTCTTTCAAGTTCTTTAGAGTAAATCTGCACTTCAAATTTCTTTCAAAGCTATTTAGATTAATATCATATTCCCTTCAAAGCATTTTAGACTAAAATGCACTCATTCTAGATTAATTTCAATTTGATTGTTTTCATAGCTTTTAAATCCTCCATTGTAGTACTAGTCTTATGGTTGTTGGCTCTCGTTCTGAGAGTAATTAAACACCTCGTCTACATAGGAGGCAACAGGTCGCTTCACCATGAATTTTGAATTGAGTAATTCATACTCTCTCTCCTAATTCAATCATGTGAGTAATGACTATGTTGCATGTGTAGTTGGATTTGAGGTCCGCTTCAACCACATACATTTTGGCGCCCACCGTGGGGCAAAAAAATTGATTTCTAGCCTCATCAATGTAAAACTTTTTTTAAAATTTTGCAAATCTACCGTACGTTTGTACTTCTATGTGTACGGAAGTTTGTGTGAGATTTCTGAGCATACCATGTGAAGTTTTGCTCCCTGTAGCACTCTCTCATGTGAAATTGTACTGTCTCACCCCAGACCCTACACTTTCTTGCACGCTGTGGAGTACTTCCTGGCTTGAGACCTGGTCTTAGTTTTTTAATTTTTTTTCTAGTTCTGTGAAATTTTCTGCTCTATTTCTGACATTACTTTCTGCTGTTGATTTCATATTTCTGGTTTTCTGTCACTGCGTAACAGTTTTCTGTAGGACATTTGTCGAAGAACATGAAACATGCTAATGGTTTGATTGCAGGCTGATAGTCGAAGATCTCATAAAACATTGTGTCTATTTCTTGCTTTCATTCACATAGTCTAAATAGGGCTCTGTTAAAATTTCTTGGGAATTTTGATAGTGGGCTAGGGAATTTGGCTCTTCATTACATGGAGGTGATGACCATAAATGAACCTGAAAACCAAATGATCCTACTGATATGAGAAATTCTTGGGGAAGCAGAGAAAGGTAGCGAATCTTTAGCACTTCTACTCGCCAGGGGATTATGCTCTTCTCTCTTTGAGAGAACCAGAAACCCAAAAGTGTGTGGATTTGGTGGAGTGAAACTAACTCAGTGATGAATCTATTTTGCATGTTTGGGTGAAGTGATGAGGTAGAGAAGTATGCTCTGCTCTCTTTGAGAGAAACAAAAAATCAAAGCCTCAGATCTAAGCCAAGTTGTGTCACCTTTAGAGGGCCTGCTGAAAGTTGAACCTTCGGGAACGACCCAAGTGAGTACGCACCTATCGCTAGTGATTCCGCCTCACTATAATAAAGAATGTTTTGTTGAGTCTAAAGACTCCAAAACCATGTTAAATTCCTTCTCATGATTTTGACTATCATCTTGAGAAGGCTTTGTCTGTTGTACTGAGCGGCGCTGCTCCTAGCCTTGCTTGCAGGGGTGTACGACTTTCAAGTGTTGGTGTGGCTGCAAGGCCTCAACCCTATATCGGGGGTACCGAAGGTTAGTGTGAATGAAAGCCCACTAAGAACTCTCCCTAGTTAGTTGCCTACCCGGTTCACCTCTGAAAGGAGTCATAATATTTGCATAGGGAGGGGGAAGAATCTCTCCCATAGATTCCCATCATAGGCATACACCTGGACGCTTGAAGGTTGTTGCGACACTGGCCCCTACTACAAGGGTAACCTTTGAACATACACTATTGAGTCCTTGGAAACACCAAAAACACAGGTGCCCTCTAAGGGGTGACATGGCTGTGTGAGGTGCACATATGTGCATAAGCAATGGGGAAAAGGTTTTGGCTTCTCACCATTTTTTTGGTAGGGATAAGCTATGTGTTTATTATTGAGTCTTAAACATTGTCCAATCATTATCAAACAAAGACTCCCCTGATGCTATCAAGTTGCTTTGTCCTTGATAGGTCTGTTAACGACTACTTCTTGTGTCACAACTGCTTGATCTAAACCTTTGTGTCTTTAAATGAATACTTGAAACCTCAAAACGAGATTGTTGATTAAACTATTTTGCAAACCTGTCAGGAAACTATATTTTCTGTCAAACATCAGTTCAGGCTGTATCTCAAAATTCAACTTTAACCTCAAAAATTGTGTCGAACTGTCAGATTTTGTACTTTTCCCATGCGAAGTTTCACCTTTCAGAGCACTTTCTCATGCGAGACTTTGTTCTTTCATGCGAAGCTTTATGTTTTCTTGCGTGACCTAGTACTTTCTCACACGAGCCTGTACCCCAGTTTTCAAAATAGAGAGTAAATTCCCGTTGACTGGTCAAACTTTTTCCTGATCTGCTTTTTGCCTGTGGTCTATTTTTCTATTTTCCTGTCATTCACTATAAAAAAATTGAGTGTATCAAACTGAGAATCGATTGATCTTTGCTTTGACTCGTGTTGTCTCTCATTTGTTCACCTTATCTCTTTATGCTTTTGTACCTCGTGTTGCGATAGTCTCATCTCGGTTGTTCTAGCCACCTCTTTTGATGACTCGTACCAAGTTCATCTCACATCTTGGCTATTCTAGCCATTTATCTCCCTTTCATTACCTAGAGACAAAGTCTAGCATTATCCTGAGTCTTCTCTCGTCACATCTTCGTCTATGACTATTACGACTAAAGTGGCAATACAATCCCCATTCTTGGTATTGGACGAGGAAGAGGTTGTTCCGAACCTGTCGCACAATCTGAGTGTTGTGAGGGATCCTCACATTCCTCCTTGTTCCAAGAGTATTACAATCCATTGTTTCAAATACAGTCTAACTTATTATTTCAAGAATATTATAATCCATTATTTCAACACCAGCAAGGCTCTGAAGGGTCACTTTCTAGAATCGAACCTATTGACTCTTTCGATCTTATTTTCATGACCTCTTAGAATACTACCAACCAGATAGGAGATCCATTCCACTTCCCAAGGGGAGGTAAATTCATTGATAGTCATGAGAAATCTCCAAACGACCAAGGTCATGGTCAGTCTCGAAATGACAAGAGTTATGATCAATCCCACAATATTCAATATCCAGTCAACATCCAGGACCTTTATAATTTGAGATAGCGACAAGGGGAACCTTTCCTAACATTTCTCGAGAGATGGAGATAGCTATGCACAAAGTATCCATGTAAATTACCCGAGTCTGAAAAGCTTGATATCTTCTTGGGCAATCTTGTCCCAAATTTTGGATACCAAGTATGATTACAAGGTCCCCTCACTTTTGACAATATGATTAGGTAAGCGGTGAGGATAGAAGCATTTATGGTCAAGAAGGGAGGATTGACTTTGAACAAAGACAACAAGCAAGGACCTTCTCCCTTGAACAAGGATAAGGATAAGATTGTCAACAAAAACATAGATGTTATGAATGACAGGGTTGTTGACAATGTGACACCAAAACCCTCAAAGTCTGTCTTTAATCTCAGCTCTAGCATACAAACGGTCAAAGCCACTGAGAAGGTTGCAATGGAAACTCAACCACCTTCAAGATTTGCTAGAAACAAACCTTGGATCTCTCAACCCAAGTGTAACTCCACTTCCTTGGGAGAACCTCTTGATGTGGTTTATAGGATTTTGGTGTAGAACCATAACAAGAATTCAAATCATCAGGAATTCAAAGACTCCTTTCCTCCTCATGGGAAAAGTGAATTATCCAAGTCTAAAGGTACCAATGATGTGGTCAACTATATGTATGATACTAGCAACATTGTCATCAATGAGATTGAACCTGTTGATGTTGAGTACTGTGACATGATCATTGCTCCGGGGAGCGAGGATGCTCCTAAACCCAAAGCTCCATTTGTCTTGTGAGGCCTTGCATCTCCCTCTTGTAACTTCACATAGCCACCATCTTGTGCGAATGCTATCACACAATCTCATGTGAAGATTGTGCTTAAAGGTCCCGAGCCCTTGACATCCAGACCAAAACTATCTATGGATAAAGCCCTCACTGAGGAAAACGTCCCTAAAGATCTTGATCTCAATCAGTTCTAATCTATGGTGGGTCATTTAACTTCACCGCATTATTTGTCCTTCTCTAAAGAAGATGATCACTCTTTGAGCCATCCACATAATGCTCCCTTGCATATAGAGGTCACGATAGGTCCCAAACATGTCCATCGCGTGCTTATAGACAATGGTGCTAGTCTCAATATCTGTTCTGCTAAGTTGCTTACTCAGCTAGGTTATGATGAGGATTGCATAGAATCCCGCAAAAAGATTACTATCAAGGCTTATGATAAAGAGGAACACAAATCCCAAGGCTTAGTTGTGCTACCTATCCACATAGGACCTATTGAGAGAGATGTTACTTTTCAAGTTTTAGACATTCCCCTTGCTTATAACATACTGTTGGGGAGACCATGGCTCCATGAGATGCAGGTTGTTCCATCTGCATACCATCAATGCATCAAGTTTCCTTTTTAAGGGACATAAGTGATAGTACCTACTACTACAAGTCATGCTTGCAATATACTCACATAATCTGGTGATAGCTCTGTTCTGACCAATGGGGAATCTACTGAATCTTTTGATAACAAAATCAAGGAGACAGAAAAGGCTCTAAGGATCAAGGATACTGGTATGGGAGAATATCAAATTGAGTCTGTCTTGTCATTGACAACTCTCCCTTTATCTCCACATTCCTGTGAGGAACCCTCTGAAGACAAATTTGGTATTGGCTATTAGAGCTATGAGCTTGACCAACCTAGTTGCAGCTTTCACTCATGCAAGAATCTAGATAATGAAGAAGCAAAGATTCAGCCTATGACACATGAGAGACTCTTGACTATTCAAAATCTTGATTCAGACTATCAAGGAGAGTCCTATCTACCTTCTCAAGTTCCTCAAGAACATGATCATGATCCTCACTAGGAGGATTTTATCTAGTTTACTGAATAGACTTCTACTACTACTGACTCTAATGACACACATACTGAATGAGGGCAACTAGTTTATGTCTCCCTTATCTTGGATACACCTTGGGGTATGCCTATTCTAGATTACCTCACCACTTTTTCTACTGAGCAAGATCCTGTTGTTGAAGAAACACTTCCTGTGATGGATGATAGCAATGAAAAAAATATGTCGCCTACTATACCTCTAGCTAATTACATCAAATAGTATAACTATAGAGAAATAAACTCAAAGGACCATGAATGGGACTCCATATCAGATGCTACTGCAAAAATACCAGTTGATGTTATACAAAAATATGCTGCTCCTACCGACTCTGAAAAAGTAGAAAGTTTTAATTTGCTAGATCAAGAAACTGATGATGACCCTTTCCACCCTCCTATGGAGATCATTCCTATGGGTCCTAGGCCAACTACTCTGAGTTATGCTTCTACTGCTCCAACAAATCATGGGTATGTAAAACCCCATCCTGTTACAATCTCATGGAATCTTGGCAGATCTAGGATAAAAATGGTTCCTGTTTGTGCACTCTTACCACCTGAAAGAGGACCTACCTCTTGGAATAGACCATCTTGGTTAGGCTCACATAATATTTCTCCAAACTTATCTGACTCTTCTGAGATGATTCACAATCGACAACGCTCTATGGAAGATTACTTTCTTGATCTATCTGATGCATTCATGAATGATGAGGATGATATTGATATATTTTCACTTGAGCTCATCCCATCAACTTCTCTTCCCCCTTCATCTCCTAGAAAAGTGGCCCGTTCACTTCCATTTCCACCTCTCCACCTGAACCAGTCATATAAGCCTCTTTCATCCACCATTCCCGAGTCTTTTGGAAGTAACTTGGATGTGCAACATAAAGACAAAAATAATGAGAATCCACTTATATCTCAAGGTCACCATGTCCCATCTAATCGACATGTGACTGCGAAGAAAGGAAAGCAACAGAGGTGTTCAAAAGACCGCAAAGGTCCTAAAAAAGAAGAAGACAATCAAAAGCCAGAAAATAAAATAAAAAATGGATCTTGAAATCCATTCTACAGGCATTGTCATCAAAAGCACCTCAAAGTAAAGAAGAAAAAATTCAAAAGCTATGTGGATTCCAAAGAAAGGAAAAATCAAAGTTGTGATTCGAGCTTCCAAAATTCTCATACTTCCCTCGATTCCATTACCCTTGCCTCTCATACTTCACACTATTCACTCCATCTTGCCTTTTCCCAAAGTGCATATCAGTATCTCCTTATTGTTAATGACGTGATTAAGAGAAATCTAGAATGTACTCTCCCTAAGCGTTTAGAGCGTGGGAAATCTGACAAAGAGTTAAGATGTGTCCATGAGGATATTTGTGGGTCTTTATTAAGTGATCTTTCCTTGACTATGGATCTCTTGACAGTTGGACACTACTGGTTGGATCTCTTGTTACTGCTACAACATCTGGTTCTGATTCTGCAACTTCTCAGCTCATTATTACTACAAGAGATCTGGTGCTTACAAACTTTCCACCACTGAAGGAGAGAAACTCAAAGAGCCAATCAACGCTCTTCATCTGAAGAAGTTCTACAATTGATATTCTCTAGGTGTACATACTTATTGATCCTGAAAAAAATCCTAAAAATGGTATATTCTCAAAAATCCTAAAAAATTGCAAAATGTCCTGAAAAAATGATCATCTTAGTGAAAACCTGGCAAATAGGTGCTTTGATGTATCTATTATCCTGGTGAAAACTTGGTAAACAGGCACCTTGATAATACTAAAAAAAAAAAGAAAATTTGAAAAAAGACAAAAAAAAAATTGAAAAAATTAAAAAATACAAAATACAAAAAAATGAGATATTCAAAAAATGCAAAAAAAATAATAAAAAAAGAGAAAAAGTACAAAAAAAATAAAGTGAAAAAGAAGAAAATGTGCCATTGATGAAAACCTGGTAAACAAGCATCGTGGTAGCAAAAATAGAATCTCTGCCAAGATGGTGAAAACCTGGTAAACAGGTGCCACTTGTTTCCTGAAGCTATATCTCATCTCAGCGTCACTCGGCTCTTAGTTTCTTGCTTTAGTTGCTTCCTTTGTTTCCTACTTTAGTCTGTTTCCTACTTTGCTTTGCTAGCTCATGCACTTGCTTTCTGTTATCTTCGAGATTTTTCTTGACTCTTCATGGATTGAAATTGGTAACACTTGGGGGCACCTACCTGGTCTAGGGGGCATTGTCCTATCACTTTCGGAGATTCTTTCACACATTAGTCACCAATGGTTCTCACTGCGTCTTCCTGCTGATGCCTAGCTACTTTTGAGATTTCTCTCCTTGAGGATCTCTCATGTATCGGTCGCCAGTGGTTCTCACTGCACCTACCTACTGATACCTAGCTTTCATTCAACCTCTCTCTTTCAGGATCTCTCTCTTACATCAGTCACCAATGGTTCTCACTGCGTCTGCCTGTTGATGTTTTGCTAGTATCTCTGAGATTTCTCACCTTGAGGATCTCCCTTGTATCAGTCACCAGTGGTTCTCACTACGTCTGCCTACTAATACTTTATTTAGCTTCCTGATATCTTCTTGAGACTTAGTCTCTCACGACCGTCACTAGTGATTCTCACTGTGTTTGCCTACTATCGCTATCCCATCAAGACTTCGAATGTTATCTTTCCGATTCGACTCCAATGCACTTGAACATGAATGTAAATTGAAACTAAAATTGGATTTGTGGTTCTCTGGGGCATGCTGAGCTTTATTTTTTTTAAGTGCTTGTTTGTTTGCTTTGTCCTTTTCTTTGCTTTCTGCTTGCTGGTTTAGTTCCAATGATCCAAAGAATCTATCTAAGAGGGGTGTCCATTTGTAAGAGCCTCCATCTCATATTGGATGGCCATGCATACCTCGACTCCTTTTATATGGACGCTTTGGTGAGGTTGGTTCTTCTCCTTGTCTTTTGAGTGACTTCTTTCTGCTACAAGTGAAATTGTAAATGCTCATCCTATTAAGTGAATGTAAGGGTCACTACGAGAAATCTTTGGAAAAAGAAGAAACTCCTACATGTCTGGTGTGTCTGTATGTAAGAAACATTCCAATAATTCTAGCCTCTATGCTTTAATGCTTATGTTAACTTGCTAAATCAAAAGGAATAGGTGTAAAGGTCATTCTGACTTCTTGTGCCTTAATGCTTACATCTCATTCTAACAAATCTAAGACTTATGTCATATTCATATTCTCATGATAGCAATATCAGTGAGGGTTGTGTGGCATCTTGCGACTGTCTGAACTTAAAAGGCTCTATGATGATAAATATAGTGAGTCCAACAACCAAATCCTAGGAATTGCATCCACTCACTCTAGGCTTGCATTTAGCTTAGGCTTGCATCTTTCATTTGAGACAATATCTTGGTGCTCTCTTGATTGCTTTCTTCTGGATCTGTTCATCGAAGGTTCTCATCTTTCATACTGATTTCATCATGATTGCACAAGTTTTCAAGATTGAAATCAAAATTTGACATCTCTAAATAGCTCGAAATCATGTTTTAAATTCTAAGACCCTTTGGGATCAGATGCTTGTGCAGTCAACCTTCTAGCGTCATTTTCCTGCTAGATCCTCATCTTTTCATCATGTTCTCGAGATCTTTTCTCTTTTCATCAAAGTCAAATTTGGTCAACCATGGTCAAACTTAGTCAACAGGACCTCTGGCTCACTCCAAATTGCTTCTACATCTTCTTGATGCTTCTTTAATCTACTTTGAATTCTTCTAGATCTTCAATCTTATCTTTATTTGCAACCTCTTGCTGTCAATCATCTTCTAACGTGTCATCTTTTGATTTCACTCCCGAGGGGGCAGTATGATTGCATCATTGAATCTCATCGAATCAATTCTTGAATCAGTTTGATCTGAATCATCAGTTCTCATTGCTAGGGGCATCTCAGTGTCTCACATCTTGTTATCTTATCATCTATCTTTTAGGTATCTGAGCAATCTAACTCAGATCCTCAAGGATCAAGCTTCATTCTGGAGATGGTTCTTGAAATTTTTTAGGTATTGGGGCAATCTAACCCTAATTCTTGGGAGTCAAGCTTCATTCTGGAGATGGCTCTCAAAATCTCTTTTGGACCGTTATATGGGCAATCTAACTTGGGTCTTGGAGGGCTAAGCTTCGTGTTGGGGCAATCTAACCCTGATTTTGGAGATAGTCCTAAATTTGCATCTTCATCAAATGGTATTGGGGCAATCTAACCCTGATTCCAGTTCTCTTTTAGACCATTGTCTTTGCAATCTAACTTAGACTTCAGAAAATCATGCTTTGATCTGTTTTGTGTCTTGGCAATCTAACCTAGACTTCTGAAATCCTCGTCATCTGTCACATTAGACTATTCTTTGAATCAATGCACTATTCACACATCAATTCAAAGAGGGGAAAATGTAATACCCCAAAATTGGCACCTATTAATTTCAATCAATTTTGGTGCATTCCTCGAATTTCTGCATCTTCAAAATCCTACTTTGCTAGGCAATTTTCTCTCTCCTACCTGACTTGACTTGATGTCAATTGCAAAAATCCTAATTTGCATTAATCAAATATTATAATTAATTCCTAAAGTCTTTGACTTTTATTAGCTAAATTACCCCTATGATAAATCAATTTAATTCTAAAGTCCGAAGTGCTTTAAATTAAATTAAATCTACCCCCTTTAGCTAAATACCCATAAAAGGAATTAATATTACTTTTTATTTGTATGGACATCTTTATTTGAATTAATAATTCAAATTATTCGAATGGTCACCCTTATGTGGCAATATCCATTCTTTTCATTAAGTAAATCATGCTTTTTTGTCTCAATCGGGAATGAAGAGTCAGGAGTTTCAAATCAAGAACCTCTTCATTCTCTCCCCGGGCTTGTCTATTTAATGAACCTCATTTTTCATTCAAGGGGAGAAATTTGAAGAATAACTAAACTATAGCACTTTTTTGTCTCAATTAATTCAAAGCTTTTATAGCATATTAGTGTAATTTTCTCATTTTAGTTAATATTGCATCTTCATTATAATTAGTTTGCTTATTTGCTCTTAGTTAATATTCATATTTCTTTCAAGTTCTTTAGAGTAAATATGCACTTCATATTTCTTTCAAAGCTATTTAGATTAATATCATATTCCCTTCAAAGCATTTTAGACTAAAATGCACTCGTTCTAGATTAATTTCAATTTGATTATTTTCATATCTTTTAAATCCTCCATTGTAGTACTGGTCTTATGGTTGTTGGCTCTCATTCTGAGAGTAATTAAACACCCCATCTACATAGGAGGCAACAAGTTGCTTCACCATGAATTTTGAATTGAGTAATTGATACTCTCTCCCATAATTCGATCATGTGAGTAATGAATATGTTGTGTGTGTAGTTGGATTTGAGGTCTGCTTCAACCACAAATAGTTTCTTACTGTACTTGAGTAGTAATACTTAGAATACTATATCAAATCATAACAGGCTAGGAAATCTGGTCAACACTCTATTAATTTTTTATTGCATTTAGGAAGAGGAAAAGTACAGTGTTTCATTTTGATATTTCTATAATTTGATGTGTCATGAGTGTTGTTGAACATTCCTAAACATGGTTAGAATAATTTAAATCTTCACAAACCATACTGTCTTCCAAAGTTGATAAAATCAGTCAGGAACTATCCATTTAAAAAAAATTGGGAGGTAGACTTGGGGTAGCCTATTACAATGATAACGAAGCACACAATTGATTCTTCTAGCCTATTTGGGGAAGTGTTATGCATCCAAGAACCCATCATTATCATCTTAGGAGGAACATATCAAACCCAAAATTAGAACAACCAATGCTTGAACATATTGAAATTGCTAAAGGAACAATAGGAGATAGTGATGCACATAACAATAGAGATCCTTGTGGAGGAGGTGAAAGAAGAATAGAGACTAGTGGTATTAAAAATATGTTAGGTGAGGTTGCTAGAGATAAAAGAGAGATGTTGAACATGATGACTCAGTCCCACCAACAAATGATACAAAGTTTACTTAATTGATAAAAATTAATGGAAACAATGGTAACAATGGGAATACGAGATGAAATGGAAACAATGGGAATCATGGACAAAGATCAACGAATAGTAGGGGTGCACAACCAATTTTTTTTGGTTCTATAGTCAATTCTAGACTACTCATGTCAACATTTAATCAAGTATAAAATCTACCAGTAGAAAATGAACCAACCAAACTAGAGTTTCATGGACAAGGTTGGACTAATTGGCAAGGCCTGGGTGATGAATTTTAGCTAGAAATGCCTTTTCAAGAGTAATAGCTTTCAGAGAAAGAAACAAACTAGGTAGAGATGGTGGAAGGAGGCTTCAAACTTAGGAATTGAAAAGGAAAGTTGACAAGGTCACCATACCTTATTTTGATGGTTCAAGGAAATTCACTGCAAGATCTTGGGTTTAGAAATTATATACTTATTCTCAACTTAAACCCATGGCTAAAGACGAAGCCATTAAATATGAAACATTGCATTTGGAAGGTAGTGCTCATGATTGGTGGTACTATGGACTAATTAATTTGGGCCACAATTTGATTTTGTCATATTCAGAGTTTACAGAAAGGCCTATTGACATATTTGATAAAAAAGATCTAGAGTTAAACTTCAAGGAATTGGCATAACTTAAACAGTGGGGTTTAGTGGAATCATTTATTGTATATTTTTCATAAACTTTCAATGATGGTGATTGATATATTAGAAATAGGATGGGTAGGTCTATTTGTGGATGACTTATCAGAACCTATAAAGGGGTGAGTTAAAGCTTTCAAACCATCTACCTTGCAAGAAGCAATTAAAAGAGATAGGGACATGGAAAATTAAACCTCAAGAAGTTAATTTTAGTCAAGACTTTTTCACCACAAAAAAAGAAAAGGATAAAAAAACTCTCATAAATATTCAGATCTGAATAAGAAGTTTCAAGATAAAATTGATGATGACCAAATTAATGATATTAGAAGGAAAAAATGTGCTTATAATATAGAGAACCATGGGACCCAATTCATAAGTGTGTAATTAAGGCTAAGTTAAGGTGTTGTGAAAAGAAGGGGGTTGAGAAGAGAAGAATGTGAAGGCTTTAGAGTAATAGTTGTAGATGGTTTCACTCTCACTTGCACTAGGAAGATCCCAATCTATGTATTCAACGAGGTGAGTATGAGTTGAAAGATGACTTTTAAGTTGTGAGCATTGGTGATACAAATGCAGTGATTGCGATTCAATGATTGCATTCTCTTGGTGAGTTTAGGATGAATTAAAATACTATGGAAATGAAATTTGAAGTGTATGGTGAGAAATTTTTTCTTAGGGGCATGACAAATGATAGACCAAGGGTGGTATCCTTCAAAATGATGGAAATATTGATAACACATGGCCAAGTAGAGTGTGCAGATGAATGTATCATCTTATTTCTAATTCAAGAAAGAAACAAAGAAATTATTATCCAGATGTTGAGGTGTTGTTGAACAAGCATAACAATGTGTTTAGCAACATTCCACATGGGACACCACCCGATAGGGGAATTGAGCATAACATATAATTTGAGGAGGGAGACAAACTAGTAATTACTACTCCATAGAGACACTCCAAAAGGAATAAATATGAAATTGAAAAGGCTATAAAATAATTATTGGAGATGGGACAAATAAGGCCAAGTAAGAGTCCTTTTTCCTCTTCAGTGATTTTTGGTGAAAAATAAAGATGAAACAATGCGAATGTGTATTGATTACAAGGCATTGAACATGAATAATATTAAAAATAGATATCCAATTCCACACTTTGATGAATTGATTGATGAGCTACATGGTGCTTTCTATTTCTCTAAGATTGATTTGAGTTCGGGCTATTATCAAATTATAGTTCACAAGGAAGATGTTTAGAAGACATCTTTTCAATGCTATTTTGGACTCTGAGTTTTTAGTTATGCCATTTGTATTGAATAATGCTTCAGCTACCATTTAGTCTTGTATGAACAAGGTTTTCAACAAGTAGCTTTGTAAGTTTGTTCATATATTTTTTGATGATATTTTGATATATAGTGGGATGTGGGAGAAGTTCTTGAGGTATTTAGAAGAAGTGATAATTACTCTTGAGAGGGAGTAATTATTTGTAAAAGAATTGAAATGTGAATTTAGATTAACAAAACTTCTATATCTTGGTCATATAATCAGCTACAAAGGTGTTAATGTTGATCCTAAAAAAATTAAAGCAATCATTGATTGGACTCCACCTACAAACTTATCACAACTTAAGGGTTTCTTTGGGTTGTGTGAGTTTTATGAAATAGTTGTGAAAGGATTTTCACAAGTTGTTGCCCAATTGTCTGATTTAATTAAAAAAGGAGCTTTTGTATGGTCTGAAGTACTGCAAAAATGTTTCGATTAGTTTAAAGAATTAATGAGTACATGTCTTGTGTTGGCTATTCTTGATTTTTCTAAGCTCTTAATGCTTAAGTGTGATACATCTGGTGAGGGAATATGTGTTGTTTTAATATAGAACAAACACCCTATTGCTTATGAAAATAATAAGTTAAAAGGAGTAGAAAAAAATTAATTCAATTTATGACAATGAAATGTTGGCAATACTGCATGCATTAGCCAAATACAAACCTTAACTTGTGGGAAGAAAATTCATAATTAAAACTGATCATAATAGCCTCAAATATTTTAAGAATCAACATGATTTGAGTGAAAAAAAAGAGAAGTGGGTAAGAAAATTGAAATCTTATGATTTTGACATAGCTAATGTCAAACGAAAAAAACATAGTGGCTAATGCATTGTCTAGGAGATCTCATTTAAGTTTATTGGTTGAAATTACAATATATTGGAATGAGTTAATATTAAATGAGTATGCAGAGGATTCTTGGGATTCCAACATTCTAGATGGTGCCACACATGATACTAGATATACAGTTTAGAATGAGTTCATTGTTTATAAAGGTAGAGTATTTCTAGTGCCTAATTCTAAGTTCAAAATGGTAGTCATAAGATCTTTTCATGAGATTCCTATGGCTGATCATCCTAGTTTTTAAAAAAATGTACAAGAAAATCAGAGAGAAGTTTAGTTGGAAAGGACTTAAAAATGAGGTTCTAAAGCTTGTTTAGGAGTGTCCAACATGCCAACAAAATAAAAATGAAAACACACACCCTACTGGCCTATTGCAACCCTATCAATTCCCAATAAAAAATGAGAAAGTATTTTAATGGTTTTTATTACCAAGTTAGCCAACATACAAGGGAAGAATTTAATTTATGTTGTAGTTGATAGGTTAACCAACTTTGCCCATTTCTTTTCAATTTCAACAATGTTTACAACAAATCAATTGTCAAATTTATTTTTAAGGAGTTTTTTAGACTGCATTGATTACCTCAGAATATAGTAAGTGATAGGGACAATAAGTTTTTGAGTTTGTTTTGGAAGGAATTTTAAGGTTGAGTAGAACAAAGTTCACTCCCAACATTATTTACTGTCTACAAATCTATGGTTAAAGAGAAATAGTTAACAATTGGGTGGAAGATTATTTGAGAAACTGCATTTCAGGGCAATAAAAAGTGTAGGTGGAATGGTTACACTTGAGAGAACATTGTTATAACTCCACATATCATATGTAAATCAAAATGTCTTCATTTATGGCTCTCTATTGGGTTGAATCTCCTAGTTTCATGGATTTATTGTTTGGGGATAATCGGGTACCTAAAGCAAAGGATTTATTTTAGCAAAGCCAAGATATCATGAAATCCTTGAAAGAAAATATCTGACAAGCCCAAAACAAGAAGAAGCAATGTGCATGCCAACATATAACTAAAAGGCATTTTGAGGTTGGTGATTTGGTATATTTGAGATTGCAACCCTACAGACAATATTTACTAAAATAGAGTGATTCATAGCAGCTAAGTCAAGATTTTATGGTCCTTTTAGGTTGCTAAGAGAAATGGAGATGTGACATGTGAGTTGGAATTACTAACAAAGAATAGGGTACACAATATTTTGCATGTTTCATGTTTGAAGAATTCTTTGGGTGACAATGTAATTCCCTCTACCATATTTCCACCTTTGGATGAGGAAGGGAAGTTAATCTTAATTCTGGAAGACATCATTGAAACTAGGGAATCTATTCTTAGGAAGAGGGTGATTAAAGAGTAATTGGTGAAGTGGAATTACCTATACGTAGAAGACGACACTTGGGAAAATGAGCAGATTTTATTGCATACAAGTCTAAAATTGCTTGAGGACAAGCAATTTTGGGGAGGACTATAATGTTCCCCCCAGTTTATGAGACTATATTATTAATTTTAGTTAAATACTAAATCACCCTCTTTAGTATTTAATTAAATTAATTAATATTTCACTTATATTAATAAATTAATCAAAAGGCGGAAATATGTATTTCTCTTATGTGTTGAGGGAATTTAAAATTAAAGAGAATATAAAGAGCTCATTGGGCAGTTACACAAGGAAAAAAAGAGTAAAAAGAATGGAATCGATTTAGGGATGACCTACCGAATAATTTAGAGTTGGATAGGTATTATTGCAAACTTGCAGATTCAATGCGGCTTCTTAGGAGTGTAACCTCTTTAGAGGAACATTATCTTCAAATGAAATAGATTCTCAAGACAATTTAACACACAAATTCATTTGGTTTGGAAAGTGAAACATCACCATTTCTGGGGTAGTGAGAACACATGAATATCTTCATATTGTTATTGACATTGTATTAGCATAGGAATATCTCATATCCTTTGGGACTTAAACAAAAATTACCTAAATAGTTGATGAGTTGTTAGGAATAAAGGTATCAAGTAGTAGAAACTTAATATATTGTGGCAAACTAAAACAATATTTCTCATAGCACAGAACAAAAGGAAATAATTTTTTCTATTGGGTTTAATTGAAATATGTACAAGCTTGAAGATATTGGGTTTCAAAAGATTGGTGAATGATAAAGGGGCAGTTAAATATTTTGTATTTAGGATGAATTTCAATATTGTAATGCAATTTTTTAAGCAACCATTTTTGTCAAAATCGTGGGTGATATTTATTGTAACAAGAGTTTGGCATGATGACACAACATTCTAAGCGTTGTAGAACCTTCGAATTGTAACAATAGAGGATAGATACCATTTTAATGGTGTGGGATATTAAATATGAATTAGTACACACACATTGCATTGGCGCAGAACTTTAAAGAACAGCTCTTCATATTCTAAAAAAAAATGGTTGAAAGATATTCTCTAAGACTATCAATATATAATAGGAACATTGGAGAAATTGAAGTTTCCCAGGTTTGTAAGCCACAGGTAATAGTAGAGCTTGGTTGTCCCAAGCATTCCAATTAGAAAATTTGGGACACATGAGAAACAATGGCTTAGATTTACTAGAGGTTCAAATAGTGTAGTCTTAGCAGTTTTTGAAGCTACGTTGCAAGCACATGAGTCAAGCAATTGTTGATAAAATTTCTTGAAGGAATTCTTAGGCAACCTATAAAAAAGCTAGTTGCTCAACATGAATTCACTCCATGACTAGATGCTTACTATACTCGAGTAGTAATACCATGATTGCTATATCAAAGTGTAATAGGTCAAGGAATCTGAACACAACTATTAATTTGGTGTAGTATTTAAGAAGAGGACAAGTAATGTGTTTCTTTTTGGTATTTATACAATTTGATGTGTCATGAGTCTTGATGAATATTCCTAAACATGGTTAGAATAATTTAAAACTTCACAAACCATACTAGTTTCTAGAGTTGATAAAATTAGTCAGAAATTGTCCATTTAAAATTGAAAAAAATTGGGAGGTAGACTTGGGGTAGCATATTACAACACTCTCCATAGAAAAGAAACAAGAAGAAAAAATAAAGGAACCTCATTAGGGGATGCCTTAATTTTTGAAAATAGAGGACAACATCAAAACAAAGGAAAATATAACAAAAAAGATCAAAATTTGCAAGGAGATCCAAGTTTAGGGGAAGAAATGGAGGTTGCTCATTTTCTGGCAAAGGTCACACTAAAAAGAATTGTTGGCCATGCAAGAAATCAAAGAATCAATTAAAGGACAACAAAGTTAAAAAAGGTATGAGAAATCTTGTCAAAATTGAAACTGCAATATATTTATGGGTGTTGGATTCATGTGCCTCTTTTCATGCAACTCCATGCAAGAAGCCATAAAAAACTATCAAGAAGGAAAACTTAGTAAAGTCTATCTTAGGAATAATTAACCATGTGATATAGTTGGCAAAGGTGATGTGATATTGCAATCAAAGACTGTAAATAAATGGCTCTTGAAGGATGTAAAACATGTTCTCAAATTCAAAAGAAACCTAATTTTATTTGGTATCCTGATGCTTGAGGATGCAACATCACCTTTTCTTCAAACTCTTGGAAGGTGACCTAAGGAGCCTTAGTTGTTGCAAGAGGTAGAAAAATGGGTACTTTATATGAGCTAGAGAACCTTGTTGAAGTGGGAGATGCAATGATAGTTGTGGACAATGAGACAAAGCTTTGACACAAGAGGA
>BSBK01005618.1:0-45000 GCA_027943335.1 Chamaecyparis obtusa | reverse complement strand
TGTTAAACCATAATGAAACCTGAATTATCAAATTCAACTAATAATGTTTACTTAATAACTAAAATCTTTAATACTGAATCAACAATTTAAAATATCCACATACACCCATGAATCCTCTTTTTGAAATAACCAGAGTAAGCATCTTCCTTTCATCAACTGAAGGATTAACTTAAGCAAGAATTTCCAATACTATTATTAGTAAACTCAAACAATAATAATACCCAATTCCTAACATCCAATTGCAATGTTATATCTGATGATTGAAATATCCAATTTTATTGTCAACTGACCGATACAACTAATACTTAAAAATCATTTCCATTAACCTGACACATAATAACTAACAGAGTTTATTTGTAAATCCATGGAAGGTCAAAATCAAATTCATATACTAATGTTTAATGCAGAATTACACATTATCTTCATATTGACCATCCATATAAATATGCACTTGTTTCAATTCTATCATCTTAGTTACAAAGTCACATATGTATATACATATAGGCGTACACACATATATATACACTAACGGTATGTGTGTGTATATATATATATATATATATATATACATTCCTACAAGTATGTATATATGTACCATTGTAAAATATACAAAATTCAGTACACTACATTATCGTATTTATAACCCTATCAAAATAATACAAAATCAGATAACTCATTCGAAACATTTATGGTCATTTACTGTCGTTATACCAAATGATACTATGTTTCAAATTTTTGAACAATAACATAGAGGTTATTAAATCAACAAACTAGAAAATCTCATAATCCAAATCGGCCTACAAACCTATCCTCACAAATCCATTCCGCAGACAGAAAATCATCTGCTATAGTAGCTAATCAAATGGTCTACAGACCACAACCAAAACCAAGTCTTCGAAGGTAAACAATGTGACCGCAGTGGCTCCCATTATAAACCCCATAATAATTAAGAGTTCCAAAAATGCTTAGAATAAGACAAAACTATATTCCCTCATTTCGCTACAGAACGTTCATCATAGAAGCACGATACCTAATGAAAATTTACTGACAGACCCCAAGCTTATCCTCTTGACAAGAACTACAAAATTTTATGACTGAAATCTAAACCACCTCTTCCTATAGCATAAAACTGCCAATGACTATATGAATAACTAACACTTGAGACCGACACGCAGCTATACGCGGCTCTACTCAACATAAACTTCGTGGTAACCGAAACTCAACTCTCAAAAACCCAACTCAACAGGCTCCTGTACAGAGAAGAACACCTTGCAAACCTCAAACAATGACATAACAGAATTTCCCATTTCCAACGACTCAGAGCTCGACCAAAAGACCAAAAAATTGCCATTAACCGTACTATAATTTACCACTAAGAGGTCTCAAGATACTCAATACTTCACTATTCACCCATAACTACAACACGAATCACAATCAAAACTAAAACCACAAAACTCCAGACTCGACAAATCACAGAGTCATGCTTACAAGCAACGAATAGACCCCCCCCCCCCAATTTTATCCAACAAAACCGAATACACAACACAACAGGAATAAAATCTTCCAGCATTGATTCCCAACTTTCTTTTCCCCAAAACACACGACAGACTAAAGCATGTAAATCACAGAGACCGAAGAGACTGCGATGAACATAATAAAGAAAAGCATTTGCAATACACATATGAACTAATTCCTCATAAAATGAATAGAGTAGTGAAACATTACAACCCATATATTCTCTGGTGCTAAATTCGAAAAGAAATAAGAGATAAGGAAGAAAATGCCCCTGCCTAAAACACAGAGTGAGGGTGTTCAAACTTGCACAATGAAATCCACAATCCACGCTCCCGTATTGGTGAGCTACTCCAGAAACAACCTTTGCATAGCAATGGAATAGAGCACACCGTGACAAAGCTCGGTTCACAAGCACAAAACTCAAATAGTGTTTCCAAACTATAAGCTCGAAGATAAAAAATGAAACAGTGATATACATAATGGAGAATCTCATTATTAATGTATAGATATGCAACCATTTTTCCCTCCAAGCTGAATAGAATAACCCCATTCTCGCAACCACTCCAGGTATCAAAACACATTTCCTCATAACTGAAAACCCTTGCCAATGCAAATGGCAGACAACAAACTGAAGTAATCAATTTTAGTATGCATGCCGCAGCTACATTAATTTTCAACTTATCCTTTACTGCCACTTCCACTCAACAATTCGACAATTGTCACTGCAGTACTAGTACTAACCAAGAACCCCCAAAGACACATGCTTTAAAATTAAATCGCACATGGATATAACATTCAAAATCCCAATTGCACATTCAATTCATTGCAAAACAAATATTTTAACAAAGTGAGGTTAGTATGTCAAAGCCATATTAGGTCTTATGACACGAAAACCTTAGGAAGTGCTTCAAAGCCAAAGGCTAGGTTAGAGAAATTACTAACCCCTAAGCCTGTCTTACCATAATAACATAGAATGTTAGGGTGAGACTAACACCTATTTCTAACTTATTTCTCTTTTAATTTCCATTCCATTTAACGATAAACATCATCATAATTAAAATTATTTCAACAACTAACATTAACTATATAATTAATAATATTTTCCTTAACAAATACAGACTATCTTAACATCAAAAATTTCCATTAATGAAATCTTAATTGCAGCATAGGAATTCCTCTTCCCATTTAAGGAATGAGTTTTTTTTTAAACTTATAAATAATCATCTCCTATAAGAACGCAAATTTCCAAAGTACCTAAAAGTAACAGAGAAAACCGATAGCTTAGAAAAATCAGAATCTACAACTATTTTATTAAATCAAATAAATCCTACACTATAATCTAACAAAATATTAACAACTACCTACCATGTTAAATGTCCATAAATTGTCAGAGATATATAGATCGAAATCTAGACAAAGCTATGATCCAAATCACAACCAAAAGAGTCTAGACATAAATAAATTTGAACCAAAACATGAATTCACACTAGAAGAACTATATGAAGCTGCAGAATTAGAAACCAAGCCAGAAGCAGATAGGGGCATGACACCCTCCCCCACGAACCTAGGCTTACTCCTGGAAGCCTGTAAACAAGTGAGGATGTGCTGCTTTCATTGCCCCTGCATCTTCCCAAGTAACCGATGTGTCATCACTGAGATCCCATAATACTTTTACCTGCTTGACCTTGAGACCTCTGAGGTTTAGTTCTCTTTGCTAGATAATCTACACTGGTTCTAGCATCAATTGACCATCTACCACCTGTAAGTCATTCCAATTCAAAATGTGAGCAATGTTAGGAATATACTTCCTCAACACAGATACATGGAATACATCATGGATTCGTGAAAGACTGGGAGGCAAGGCTAGTCTTTAAGCAACTGGACCAATACGTTCCAAGATCTCAAATGGTCCCACAAACCGTGGAGATAGTTTAGATCCCTTACCATACCTAATAGGAATCTTTCGAGGCCTAACCCAGAGAAATACCTTATCCCCAACCTCAAACTGACGCTCAATCCTATGCTGATCAACATATTTCTTCTGCCTGTTCTGTGCTGTGGAAAGATGCTCTCTGACACATTTCACCTATTGCTCCAAGTCTTGAAGCATCTTAGGACCTAAAATAATTTTGTCCTCAAGATTATCCCAGCTCAAGGGTGTTTTGCATGGTCTCCTGTACAGGGCCTGAAAAGAAGCCATACCAATTGAGCTATGATATCCATTGTTGTACACAAAATCTATAAGGTGAAGATACTCTTCTCACTTACTCTGTCTATCCATAACATACATCCTAAGCATGTCTTCCAATATCTGGTTGACATGCATAGTCTGTCCATCAGTCTTGGGATGATATGCTGAACTGAAATTTAGCTGAGTACCCAATTCTCACTGCATAGTTCTCCAAAGTGAAGATGTAAAGACTGGATCCCTATCAGATATGACCTTCTTAGGAATACCATGCAACCAGACAACTTGCTCCATGTATATCCGTGCTATAGATGCAGCATTGTAAGAAGACCTTACTGGAATGAAGTGGGAAACTTTAGTTAACCGATCAACTACAACCATAATTGCATCATGATGCTTGGCTGTAAGTGGTAATCCCACTATGAAGTCAATGGATATAGTATCCCATTTCCATTTTGGTACACTGTGAGACTGCAACAAACCCACTAGATGTTGATGCTCTGCCTTCACTCTCTGACATTCCAAACATCTAGCCACAAAGTCTGCAATATCCCTCTTCATGCCTGGCCAGTAATAGTGCTGTCTGAGATCAGCATGGATCTTCTTCACACTAGGGTGCACTAAATGTGGTGCCTTATGTGCTTCAATCATAACTAGATCCCAAAGATCCCTAATCTCTGGCACATAAACACTGCCTCGGTACCTCATGAGTCCATCAGTGCTGATAGAGTAGCCTTCAAAATGACCCTCTAATAGACTGCCACTGTCAATCACTATTTTGACATCCAAGAACCAATGATCCGAAGACAAGTTCTGAAGTATTCTATCCTTAAGATCCACTGTGAGGGTTAATGAAGAAAGTTCGTGACATCTTCTGCTAAGTGCATCAGCCACTTTGTTTTCCTTACCCTGCATGTATTTCACTATGAAATCATATTCACACAAAAACTCCATCCATTTGCATTGACGAGCATTAAGATTGGGTTGTGTGAATAAATACTGAAGACTTCTATGATCTGTATGCAACTCAAAATGTTGACCTAGTAAGAAATGTCTCCATTTGGTCAATGCATGCATCACAGTTGTAAGCTCCAAATCATGTGTAGGATAGTTGACTTCATGATCCTTCAATTTCCTAGATTCATAAGCAATGACTCTACCATCTTGCATCAACACTACTCCTATTCCATCCAATGAAGCATCCGTGCAAACAACAAATGCCTTGGATGGATCAGGTACTGCTAGCACTGGTGCAATAGTTAAGCATCCCTTGAGACTCTGAAATGTTGCTTCACACTCCTCTGTCCAAAAGAATTGCTTCCCCTTTCTCTGAAGAGATGTGATGGGATGAGCTATTCGAGAGAAATTAGCTACAAATCTTCTATAGTAGCTAGCTAATCCCATAAAGCTTTGCACTTCTGAGACATTGGTAGGCACTGGCCACTCAACAATTGCCCTAATCTTGGCCAGATCCATAGCTATTCCCTCTCCAGTGATGATATGACCAAGATAGAAAATCTCAGTTTCAAAAAACTCACACTTCTCAAGATTTGCAAACAGCTGGTTCCTACGGAGACATTCAAAAACTAGTCTCAAATGCTGCTCATGCTCTACAAAGGAATCTGAATACACAAGGATGTCATCCAGAAACACCATGACAAACTTGTCAAGGAAATTTTTGAATACACCATGCATTAGGCTCATGAAAATTGATGGTGCATTTGTTAGTCTAAAAGGCACTACTATGAATTCATAATGCCCGTATCTGGTACGAAAAGCTGTCTTATGGATATCAGCTTCTTGAATCCTTAGTTGATGGTATCCAAATTTGAGATCAATTTTGGAAAACACCTTAGCACCCTTCACTTGATCAAATAAGTCATCGATGCGTGGCAAAGGATATCTATTTCTAATGGTCACTTTATTTAGCTGCCTGAAGTCTATGCACAGCCTTAAAGAACCATCCTTCTTTTTGACAAAGATAACAGGTGCTCCCCAAGGTGAGACACTTGGTCTTATGAGCCCTTTTTCAAGCAATTCCTCAAGTTGAACCTTCAATTCTACTAATTCTTGAGTTGTCATTCGGTAAGGAGTCTTAGAAATAGGCTCAGTACCAGGCAAAAGATCAATCCTGAAATCAATTTCTCTTTTAGGAGGAATTCTCAGAATCTCTGTAACAAAGATATCTAAAAATTCCTTCAAAACTGGATGATCTAAGTTGGTACTAGAAGAGACTGGTTCATCAAAATCATTGATAGAAACAACAAACATTTTGCATCCCATACGCAAGCACCTCTTGAGTTGTTTGGCAGAAATGGTTCTAACAAAAATTGGTCTCTTAATACCTAAAATGAACTTGGCTGTTCCAAAATCATCAATACATTTGATGATCTTTTATTTGCAATCAATGATAGCTGAATGCTGATCCATCCAATCCATTCCTAAAATAACATCATACGAACCCAAAGGAATAACTCTAAGGCTAACTGAAGTAGTAAAAGCCTTAAGTCGAATCTTACAATCTACAACCACTAACCACGTTTCTACCTTAGATCCTGATGCCAACTCAACTTGCCATGCCAACTCAGCTTTATTTATAGGAATACCACATTGTTTAACCAAATTTGAAGAAATAAATGAGTCGGTGGCCCTGAAATCGAACAAAATGGAAATTTTCTTACCTTGGCAATTACCTTTTGTTTCGATTATGGTATTCTGATGATCAGCTTTCCTTTGATCCATGGTAGCGAATATTTGGTGGTTCCTTCCAGAATCACCTACAGTGGCCTCAGAACCTGATGCTTTAGATTTGCCTTGGTTGTTGCCACGGAGGAGACAATTCCACTAAAAATGACCCAACTGTCCACAGTGGTAACATTCCACCCCCCTCTTGATACTCTTATGCTGCATTGAGTTTGCTAGAGAAGGTACATTGCTCTGCTGCCCACTTTGAGAAGACAAAAAGGACTTGGGCTGCTCAAGTACTTTGAAACTCTTGTTAGACTTAGAGAACTTTTCAAACTTCCTCTTCATGAACTTGCCACTAGAGCCACTTGATGCTACCCTTGAATTGCCTTGAGAAAATTTCTAGTTCTTGCTACTACTCAGAGCAAGAGGATTCACTGTACTCTTGATCACACTTCCACTGAAACCTGACTTCATCTCAGTCAATTTAGCTTGATTCGAGGCTTCTTGCATGGTTTTAGGCTTGAAAGTACGCACTTCTCCAATTTTGGGATTTAATCCCCTAATAAAATGCTGTACTAATGGCTTTTCATGTTCAGCCCAACCGGAGTACTTCTTCAACTCAAAGAATCTCCTCTCATACATATCCACTGTAGCATTACCTTGAGAGATATTGAAAAATTCCTCAGATCTGGCCTACTGCTAGTATTCTGACATGAACCTCTCACGGAACCTTTCAATGAACAATTCCCAAGTGACTTGAGGACTCCAAGACACTCTAGTTCCATGTTCCACCATATGGAAGCAAAGGATCTGAGTTGCATGACAGTCCATCGAACTCTAACATTACTCTGATAATCATGGAGTATGAAACATCTTTCGATGTTTAGCAGCCATGCTTTAGCAACGGTACCTTCCTTGATTCCATAAAAAATAGGTCCTTTGAACTTAGAAAGGTCCTTCAACTGAGCCCTTGTGACAGGATCCTCAGCTACAGCCGGGTTTGCATTAGGAACTTGAACAACATTAGCATTTTCTCCCCCAATAGGAACATTGTTCCTTGCTTCAATATCATCAAGTCTATCAAGTATCTGTTGGAGAACTTCAGCTTGAGGTTCTCCTTGATCACCTTGATCAACTCCAAGCTCTCCTTGGTGACCACGCCCTCTTCCATGGCCATGTCCTGGACGTCTACCCCTACCTCTGCCAACACCAGCATCAACTGCGTCACCACACCCACGGGAACCTCTTGTGATAGGAGGCATGTTTAAGACCTTAAATAATAAAAGAGAAATAAAATCATTAAAGAAAGCAAGGAGATATAACCCCTTTTCTAAACCCCGAGCCCCTAGTGTTCAAACCATGGCTCTGATACCAAATGTAACACCACATAAGAATAATCTATAAAAATGATAAACCTAAAGTAAATCAAATAACTTAACCAGAAAAGCACAACCTTTATTTATTTATTTACAAGATACAAATTAGCACCAAAATACAACTCAACTGACTTAATCAGTTATTTAATATCCAAGGGCAATTGAATACATGAGAGTATAACAATATACTCAATATTTAATACATATTTTCTAAGATTTCAAGATTGTTTCTAATTGCCCTTATCTATCCTAAGCACTGCTCTGATAATAAGTAACCAGGTAATAATCTATTTTCCGTATATCTTTACAGCAGCTAACCATTCCCCCAAAAACATTGTTTTCCTCATCTAGAATCCTGAAAACACCAAATAGAAAACAACCACAAACAAACAGGGCTTAGTCAAAAAGACTAAGATGGTGGAATACCTCCAAAGCATCTGCATCATACAGGTTAGCACCTTAACATAATAAATTGAACCATACATATAAAAATAGATATATTTCATTATTAACAGGAAGCATTTCATTTCTATTCAACAGAAATCAAAAAGTACTTCATTTAATTTTCAATAGAAATAAACTCGCAAAGAAAATGACAAGGTGATGATCCACTAGCTTTGGGTATCTACATAAGAATCAACGATCAGTAACCATATAGGAAACTCAAAGAATTCATTATGCCAGCCTTATTCTTTACAAGCAATAAGGTAAATCCATACCCTTACTTCACCAACATGTGCAAGTAATCAGGGCAACATATTTTATCTTATTAAATGAAACCCATAGCCCATGAATTATTAAATTATCACTTAGTAAAATAACTGACAGATATTCTTTCACCTTAAGGCTCCAGACAAAAGTCAGTTTCCCATACTAAGGATCACACTTGCATTATCTCAAAACACTTCATACTATCAATACTAGTTAAACCATAATGAAACCTGAATTATCAAATTCAACTAATAATGTTTACTTAATAACTAAAATCTTTAATACTGAATCAACAATTTAAAATATCCACATACACCCATGAATCCTCTTTTCGAAATAACCAGAGTAAGCATCTTCCTTTCATCAACTGAAGGATTAACTTAAGCAAGAATTTCCAATAATATTATTAGTAAACTCAAACAATAATAATACCCAATTCCTAACATCCAATTGCAATGTTATATCTGATGATTGAAATATCCAATTTTATTGTCAACTGACTAATACAACTAATACTTAAAAATCATTTCCATTAACCTGACACATAATAACTAACAGAGTTTATTTGTAAATCCATGGAAGGTCAAAATCAAATTCATATACTAATGTTTAATGCAGAATTACACATTATCTTCATATTGACCATCCATATAAGTATGCACTTGTTTCAATTCTATCATCTCAGTTGTAAAGTCACATATGTATATACATATAGGTGTACACACATATATATACATATGTATATACACTCACGGTATGCATATACATATATATATATATATATATATATATATATATATATATATATGTATATATATATATATGTATATATATATATATGTATATATATATATATGTATATATATATATATATATATATAAGTATATATATATATGTATATATATATGTATATGTATATATATATGTATATATATATATATATATGTATATATGTATATATATGTATATATGTATATATATATATATATAGATATATATATATATAGATATATATATATATACATATATATATATATACATATATACATATATATATATATACATATATATATATATACATATATACATATATATATATATATACATATATATATATATATATCTATATATATATATATATATATATATATATATATATATATCTATATATATATATATATCTATATATATATATATATATATATATACATATATATATATATATATATATATATCCTACAAGTATGTATATATGTACCATTGTAAAATATACAGAATTCAGAACACTACATTATCGTATTTATAACCCTATCAGAATAATACAAAATTAGATAACTCATTCGAAATATTTATTGTGATTTACTGTCATTATACCAAATGATACTATGTTTCAAATTTTCGAACAATAACATAGAGGTTATTAAATCAACAAACTAGAAAATCTCATAATCCAAATCGGCCTACAAACCTATCCTCACAAATCCATTCCGCAAATAGAAAATCATCTGCTACAGTAGCTAATCGAATGGTCTATAGACCACAACCAAAACCAAGTCTTCGAAGGTAAACAATGTGACCGTAGTGGCTCCCATTATAAACCCCATAATAACCAAGAGTTCCAAAAATGCTCAGAATAAGACAAAACTATATTCCCTTATTCCGCTATAGAAAGTTCATCATAGAAGCATGATACCTAATGAAAATTTACTGATAGACCCCAAGCTTATCCTCTTGACAAGAACTACAAAATTTTATGATCGGAATCTAAACCACCTCTTCCTATAGCATAAAACTGCTGACGGCTATATGAATAACTAACACTTGAGATCGACACGCAGCTATATGCGGCTATACTCAACATAAACTTCATGGTAACCGAAACTCAACTCTCAGAAACCCAACTCAACAGGCTCCTGTACAGAGAAGAACACCTTGCAAACCTCAAACAATGACATAAAAAAATTTCTTATTCCCAACAACTCAGAGCTCAACCAAAAGACCAAAAAACTGCCATTAACTGTACCAGAATTTACCAAATACTAAGAGGTCTCAAGATACTCAATACTTCACTATTCACCCATAACTATGACACAAATCACAATCAAAACTAAAACCACAAAACTCCAGACTTGACAAATCGTAGAGTCTTGCTTACAAGCAATGAATAGACCCCCCCCCCCCCCCCCCCCAATTTTATCCAACAAAACTGAATACACAACACAACAGGAATAAAATCTTCCAGCATTGATTCCCAACTTTCTTTTCCCCAAAACACACGACAGACTAAAGCATGTAAATCACAGAGACCGAAGAGACTGCGATGAACATAATAAAGAAAAGCATTTGCAATACACATATGAACTAATTCCTCATAAAATGAATAGAGCAGTGAAACATTACAACCCATATATTCTCTGGTGCTAAATTCGAAAAGAAATAAGAGATAAGGAAGAAAATGCCCCTGCTTGAAACACAGAGTAAGGGTGTTCAAACTCACACAATGAAATCCACAATCCACGCTCTTGTACTGGTGAGCTACTCCAGAAACAACCTTTGCACAGTAATGGAACAGAGCACACCGTGACAGAGCTTGGTTCACAAGCGCAAAACTCAAATAGTGTTTCCAAACTATAAGCTCGAAGATCAGAAATGAAACTATGATATACATAATGGAGAATCCCATTATTAATGTATAGATATGCAACCATTTTTCCCTCCAAGCTGAACAGAATAACCCCATTCTCGTAACCATTCTAGGTATCAAAACACATTTCCTCATAATTGAAACCCCTTGCCAATGCAAATGGCAGACAACAAACTGAAGTAATCAATTCCAGTATGCATGCCGTAGCTGCATTAATTTCCAACTTATCCTTTACTACCACTTCCACTCAACAATTCGACAGTTGTTGCTGCAGTACTAGTACTAACCAAGAACCCCCAAAGACACATCCTTTAAAATTAAATCACACATGGATATAACATTCAAAATCCCAATACACATTCGACTCATTGCAAAACAAATATTTTAACAAAGTGAGGTTAGTATGTCAAAGCCATATTAGGTCTTATGACACGAAAACCTTAGGAAGTGCTTCAAAGCCAAAGGCTAGGTTAGAGAAATTACTAACCCCTAAGCCTGTCTTACCATAATAACATAGAATGTTTGGGTAAGACTAACACCTCTTTCTAACTTATTTCTCTTTTAATTTCCATTCCATTTAACAATAAACATCATCATAATTAAAATTATTTCAACAACTAACATTAACTATATAATTAATAATATTTTCCTTAACAAACACAGACTATCTTAACATTGAAAATTTCCATTAATGAAATCTTAATTGCAGCATAGGAATTCCTCTTCCCATTTAAGGAATGCATTTTTTTTTAAACTTATAAATAATCATCTCTTATAAGAACACAAATTTCCAAAGTACCTAAAAGTAACAGAGAAAATTGATAGCTCAGAAAAATCAAAATCTGCAACTGTTTTATTAAATCAAATAAATCCAACACTATAATCTAACAAAATATTAACAACTACCTGCAATGTTAAATGTCCATAAACTGTCAGAGATATATAGATCAAAATCTAGACAAAGCTATGATCCAAATCACAACCAAAAGAGTCTGGACATAAATAAATTTGAACCAAAACATGAATTCACACTAGAAGAACTATATGAAGCTGCAGAATCAGAAACCAAGCCAGAAGCAGATAGGGGCATGATACCAAGAATACACTCAATCTAGAATTATAGAAAATACAATCACAAGGGTTTCTAAACCCTACCTGAAACATGAAATAGATAAATTCAATGATGACCAGAAACGAAGACAATCCAATCTCTCATAAATTTCGTCCAAATCGAATTCTTCACACAAGATTCTCCAAACCTGTGTGTTCAAAATAATGGGCAAACTTTCACAATATAGGAAATTGAATTCCACATGCAAGTTTGGAACTCAACTCCACTCACAGCCTTGTTTCCATCAATTCCTTAATTCCTCTAATTAGAGGTCTGAACTCAAGTTTATTTTTCTAATTTGTTTATGTTAATCCACTTAACTCAAAATTGACTAATTATTTTTATTTTATTTATTTCAATTTGATTGTGCAACTTAATTGCATTTGAATTAAATTAAATAATAACATTTAGTCTAATGTTATTTTTCACATGTTATTTTTAATTTTTAATTATTAAATACCTTCTATTTAAAAAGTAAAATTTATAAATAATTAAATCTAGTGTGAATGTATTTAATTATTTTTTATTAATTAAATATCTTTATTTCCACCATAAGCCTTTTAATTAAAATTATTAAATTTAATAAATACATCTAATTAATTTCTATTAGTTAAATAGTCCCACATTTAAATAGCTAAAAATAGCAAGATCTAATTTATTTAGATTACACAATTAATCTAACTAAATTATCTAATTATAGCAATCATATCAGTCAACCAGAAATCAACTGAACTTAAAGAACCATAACCATGCTCAAGGAAGGGACTATAACTCACGTCACCTGGACGACTCAAGAAGGGTAAAATATCAGAATCTTGTCCACTGTTTCAGGACAATAGAATGACTTAGGTTGGGATTTGGATTTGAATATTATCTCCCCTCTTTTACCCTTGAAACTTGTGATAGGGCAAACTCATCCTCATAATTTAGAGAAGTTGATGCCCGATACCTACAAACCTGCATAAAAGACCAGCATGTACACACACAGACACGCATATAACAAGCAAACACATCAAATAGAAAAGTAAAATTCTACATGATAACCATACACATGCAAGTATGGGGTAAGTATAACCATAACCATAAGCATCATTTAAACATGTAAATAATCATCATTAAGATAACTAACATCATCTAATCAACATAAATGTAATATCCATAATTATTCAATTGTCAAAATCACCATGTAGTGTCATACATCCAAAAACCATATAATAACTAAAATATCAACACACACATAAAAGTGGCCTAAAAGAGTTTGACAATATAAAACTGAAAAAGAAAAATATGGGTGGGCACTACATCCACCCCCTAAAATTAGGCTTACTCTTGGAAGCCTACAATAAAATATGGATATAAATCCCGTAATCTTGATGTGTCCTCCCAAGTCATTGACGACTCATTAGTAGGGTCCCATTGGACCTTTACTTGCTTGATGGTGCAACCCCTAAGGGTCAGATCTCACCGCTGAAGAATGTGAATGAGATCCTGTTAGAATAACTGAGAGGGGGGGGGGGGTGAATCAGTTAGATCAGTTATCCTATAGTCCCAAATACAAATATGTACCTTATAAAACAATTCCAACAAATTATGTAGCTCGGTAACACAAAATATCAATCTATCTATCTAGTTTACCAATTACTAGTAATTATCCAACTGTGATTATCGACTAAATCAACTAGGCAGTATGTAAAGTATGCTAGCAAAACAATCATACCAAATAACACAGAACACAATGATTTAATGTGGAAACCCTGCTAAGGAAAAAACCACCTGGGATCGCTAACCCAAAATAATTCACTCTTCTGAAGTGAGCTTGGTGAAGAGCCAACCCTGTTAAAGGTTACAATACACACTATTAGGTGTGACCTGGTTAGAGGATTTATCACTAACAGTTAACTTTTGACTAGCATTTACTATGGGGTCAACAAGATAACACTTTACATTCAAGGAATGTCATAGGGTAGAACATAAGATTGTTAAGTCCACTCGGTTAAGAGATTTTTTGAATCAATGGTTAAACTGATACAATACTGATCTAATTCAAATACAACTCAATTGAAAATATTTAGATCTATGCTAAGCCCATAAAAATCCTCTGATCATTAATCAATTTCACTTCCTCAATATTTCTCAACTTACTTTTACTCAGTAAATAGTTCTCTGACGCTCGATGATGTCTACAAGCTTGGTTCTTTCACTAACTAGTTTGATCAGGCATGCATGAATATAATCTTCACATGAAATCTCTATAGTCTTCTTCTTTCTGGTATGTTTCAATAATGAAACTCATATCTCTTATATGGACAAGTAAACTATTTTCATATCAGCCATTAGATTTTTCCACTTAATCTCCTTTGTCCATTTTGCCTCTTAAACCTTCCTTGATAGATGTGTCATTAACACATTTCAATCTCATCCTTTAGATCTTCTCTAAATTTTGTCAGTCATGAATCTCATAACAAACTCTATCCTTATCGTTGAAATCATAACAATTTCCAGCTCATCAAATTCAGTCGGTTATTCTTAGCATTTAATGTTTTCATCTATACTCGATCAATATAGAAATGTGTCAGTGATAACTAGTTAAACTAGCTCAGTTAATACTGTTAGTCGGTATACACTGCACTGGCTCGGTGTATATAGAAATCTTCAATTATCGACCACATTAACATGTTCAATTTCAAATCTCTTCTTCATAGTAGATTAATATAACATGCTCAAGTCAACAATATAAAACCATAGACTCATCAATAAGTTACCCAACAATTTCCTTATCTGTCATATCCATCTTTTCCTCATGTAGATATCTCAGTTCTTCATCTTTTCTTCCTTCAATAGATGTTCAGATGTTTGTAACTAACATGATAAGTACTATCAAAACTAGTTGACATCAATGACAACATATTGACTAATTTAATTATCTTACATATCATTTGAGTAGCTCGGTGATCTCTAATCACTATTCCTTCAGTTCATTCAGATATTCAATCAATTGTAGTTCATCAATCTCTCCCTTTGGAATTGATGGCAACATAGCCAATATGAAAATATGCCATACACATACCAATCATGTATTCTACAACTATGTAAGTAAATGTTGTAGCTCAGTAAGCTCATATTTAATATGTTTAATCACTACAAAACATAACAACATTACAAGTGCAGACTCTCCTTGTGGATTTGATCATTTAAGTTCTCATATTCTCTTTGTTCTTAGCAACAAATTTTCAAGTCTCCCCCTTTCTGCAATCTCTCTTTGTTTGTGTTCTCACTAACTAATTTTTCATATTCATTCTCCCTGATTTTCTCTCCCTTTGACAACAATGCTAAAGAAAATATACAAACAGCTCTGCAGTAGCCAAGTAATTCTCTATTGTTCGGTTCATATCTAGTACCTTTAGTGTATAGATAAAATTTTTTTTGTTCCAGTTCCTACAATCTTTAACAACCTTAGACAAAATACAAAGTGTGAGGTATGTGTGTCAACATGAATGATCTTCTGATAAGTATAGGTTGATGCAACCTCCAGATCACCTCAGTAAATGGTAGACAGGGGACAAACCCCAAGTGTAGTCCTCAAATATTCAAATGTGTCCTTTGGTAATGGTTTAGTAAAGATATCAACAAGTTGTTCCTTAGATGTTACAAATTCTAGTTTCACTTGCTTCTCTTGAACTTATAACCTTAAGTAGTGATACTTAATATATATGCTTTGTCTTTGAATGCATCATAGGATTCTTAGAAATATTTATAGCACTACTATTGTCACAATATATAATCACCGGGCCAATGATTACCTCATTCATCCCTTCCAACACCTGTCTAATCCAAGCTATATTTGAACAATTTGTAGTAGTAGCAACATACTCTGCTTTAGTAGTAGACTAAGAAATGCATGCTTGTTTCTTGCTAATCCAAGTCACAAGCCTTTCCCCTAAAAAGAATGCTCCACCGGTTGTGCTCTTCTGGTCATCTATGTTTCTAGCCCAATTTGCATCGGTGTAAACTCTAAGTTCAAATTTTCCTTCAAATGTATACCAGAATCCATAGTCTTATGTTTTCTTCAAGTATCTCAAGATTCTTTTTACTGCAACCATATGTGAATCTTTAGGATTGGCATAGAATCTAGCCACAATCCCCACTACATGTGAAATATTAGGCCTACTATGTACAACATACATCAGTTTACCAATCATAGATCCATACAGAGTCTGATTTACTTCTCCAGATTCATCATCCTTTATCAATTTACAACCAATTACCATCGGTGTTCCCATTGGTTTAGCATCTTCCATGCCAAAAATTTTCAATACTTCTTTAATGTACTTTGATTGTATGATGAAAATCCCATCTTTCTGTTGTATAACCTGCAAACCTAGAAATAATTTAATCTCTCCAAACATAGACATCTCAAATTCCTTTTTCATGTCATTAGCAAAATATTTGCAAATTAGATCTTGTCCTCCAAAGATTATATCATCAACAAATATCTCAGCAATCAAAATGTTATCATCAGATCCTCCTTTCATGTACAAATTACTATTTTCACTAGTTCTTACAAAACCAATACTTATAAGATGAGCATTTAGTCTTTCATACCATGCCCTCAGTGCTTGCTTCAATCCATACAAGGCTTTGTGCAGTCTGCATATCGTGTCTTTCTGATTCTGATCAACAAACCCTTCTGGTTGTTCTATGTAGACCTCCTCCTCAAGAATTCCATTCAGAAAAGCTGATTTTACATCCATTTGATATACTTTAAATCCCTTATGTGCAGCATATGCAAGTAATATGCGAACTCCTTCTAGTCTAGCAACAGGTTCAAAGGTTTCACCATAATCAATACCTTCTTCTTGTGCTTATCCCTTGCAAACAAGTCTTGCCTTATTCCTCGTGACCTCTCCATTTCCATTCAACTTATTCTTGAAAATCCACTTAGTACCAATAAAAATTTTATCTGTCGATCTAGGCACTAAAGTCCATGTTTTATTCTTCTCAATTTGTTCAATTTCCTCATTCATAACATTGATCCATTCATCATTTTCAAGTGCATCCCTAGCATTTTTAGGTTCAAACTCACAAACTAAGCATGTGTTTTGTCTTAACTTACTTCGGGTCATCATGCCAGCTTGCTTATCTCCAATGATTTGATTCTCTGGATGGTGTCTTCTAACAAATATTGCTAGCACTTGATCTTTTTTCTGCTCATCATTCATTTTAGGTTCATTTTCCTACTTGGTAGCTTCTTCCTGATTCTCGATTTGCATGTGCTGATTCTCGGTAGCATTTTCTTGATCCTTGGTAGACTCATCCTGTGGCCTCGGTAGATAATCTCGATCTTCAACATAAGTAAACCTACCATAGTCTTCTGGCTCCTTCATGCTTTCTTCATCATTCTTTTTAGAAAACTCATCAACTCTAACATTAGCACTTTTTGTCATCTTATTAGTAACCTTATTCAAACATTTATAGGCTTTACTCTTAGTAGAATATCCCAAGAATATTCCTTCATCACCTTCAGAGTCAAATTTACCATTCCTATCATCTTTCAGAATATAACACTTGCCACCAAAGATTTTGAAATAACTTACACTCAGTGTGTATCCAAACCATAACTCGTAAGGTGTCTTGTTTGTGTCTTTATTTAGTTGAACTCAGTTCAGGACATATATTGCTATGCTAATTGTCTCTCTCTCTAGTACATCTATGCAACATTTTTCTCAATCATCAATGTTCTAGCACAATCAACAATAGATCGGTTTCTCCTTTCAACAATTCCATTCTGATGTAGTGTTCTAGGTGCAGAAACCTGCCTTTTAATACCATGCTCATTACATAAGTTAGTGAATTCATCAGAAAAAAACTCACCTCCTCTATCAGACCTTAAGCATTTCAATTCTTTTCTGGTTTCTTTTTCAACTTTAGCCTTATACCATTTAAACAGTTTGAATGCCTCAGATTTTTCTTTCAAGAACATAACTGTCATCAATCTAGTATAGTCATTAACAAACAAAATAAAGTATCTATCACCATAATAGCTTTGAGTTCTCATAGGACCACATAAGTCGGTGTGAACCAACTCCAAAATTCCTTTTGATGAATAGTCCTTACTTTTAAAACTAGATTTTGTCATCTTTCCTTTCTGACATTGATGGCACATAACATGATTAGGTTTGGTTAGACTAGGCAATCCTATAACTTTTCTCTTTCTATTGATCTTAATCATGTTATCAAAATTTACATGACATAACCTCTTATGCCATAACCATGCATCTTCATTTTTCACTAGTAAACAAGAAGTTTCAGCATTGTCAAGATAAAATAAATTACCTTTTGATTGTTCACTTGTTCGAACAAGCTTTCCATTTTCATAATATATTTTCTCCTTCTTGCTTTCAAATGCAACTCGGTGACCTGAGTTATTCAGTTGTGCTACACTCAAAAAATTGTAATTCAGTCCTTTTACCCAGTATGCATTATCACATCTAATTTTATCATTCAATAAAATAGATCCTTTTCCTTTAACCATGCAAGGTGTGTCATTTCCCATTTTCACTGATCCTCCATTATAATGCTCAAGATGATCAATCTTAGCTTCATCACCAGTCATGTGATGTGTACAACCACTATCAATGATCCAAGTATCATTCTTACTAACTTTAGAAATAAGTGTTGTTTCTACATACCTTTCCTCCTCTTCAGAATCATCTTTCATTACAACAAACACTACCTCAATATCATCATCAATGTCAGTGTCAGAGTCATCTTCTTCAACAAGGTAACATGCCTTTTTTCCCTTACCTTTGTGATCTTAGTTGTCTCTATTGTAGTGTCGGTAGCCTCTATTATTTCTTCTGCCATACTTCCCATCACTAGATTGGTCTCTATCTTTATCATCCTCTTTCCTATTCGGACATCTAGCAACAATATGGCCAACCTCTTTACAATTAAAACAAGCTAAAGGTGACTTTCCCTTATATCTACCTTTACCTTTCTATAGTCTTTGGGCCATAAGTGCTTCAAGATCATCATCAGTATTACTATCACTTTCATTCCTTATATTACACTTATTGCTAGATTTACCAATCTTAAGAGATGACATAAAAGCAAACTCAACACTTGGTACAACACTATTGTCAAAATTATTCAGCTCAAAAGTTGTTAACTTTCCAATTAGACTATGAAGAGTAAGAGTGCTATTAGATGCAGACCTCATTTCATGAATAAAAGATATTCTGATTGCATAAATAGGCAACAAGGTTCTCAGTATCTTACTTACCACTATATCTTCAGAAATAATACCACTAGCTCCTCGGATAGCATTGAATACCTCTTTGATTTAGTTTGTGTAATGTGTAATATTCTCTCCTTCCTTCATCTTCATGTCATCAAATCTGCCTCTCAAGCTTTCAAATTTGGCTCTCATCACATTCGCATCACCACCATAAACTAGAGCAAGTTTATCCCACATTTGCTTTGCTGTAGTGCAATCCTTAACATCCTCAAATTCAACATCAGATAGAGCAACAACAATCTCTATCATAGTAATATTGTGTTCACGTCAGTCTCTCAACTTATCAAGAGTCAAAGGTCCAATAGTCAGTTGTATGTAGGCATTGTCAAGTAAAGGTATAACAGATTCTCCAATTCCAGATATGTGAAGTCTCATCCAGCTTTGCCATGTAGTAAATTTTTCTTTGTTCAGCTTCGACACTTCCCTCTTATACATCTTGTAATCTTTCTGCTCAAGTCCTTAAAATTTTCTTCCAAGAAACCAATACACTTTGATACCAATTGTTAGAATAATTGAGAGGGGGGTGAATCAATTAAATCAGTTATCCTATAGTCCCAAATACAAAGATGTACCTTATAAAAAAATTCCAACAAATTATGCAGCTCGATAACACAAAATATCAATATGTCTATCTAGTTTACCGATTACCAGTAATTATCCAATTGCGATTACCGACTAAATCAAATATATAGTATGTAAATTATGATAGAAAAAAAATCATAACAAATAACACATAACACAATGATTTAACATGGAAACCCTGCTAAGGGAAAAACCACTTGGGACCGGTAACGAAAATAATTCACTCTTCTAAAGTGAGCTCGGTGAAGAGCGAACCCTATTAAAGGTTACAATACACACTATTAGGTGTGACCTGGTTAGAGGATTTATCACTAATAGTTAACTTTTGACCAACATTCACTATGGGGTCAACAAGACAACACTTTACATTCAACAAATGTCATAGGGTAGAACATAAGACTATTAAGTCCACTCGGTTAAGAGATTTTTTGAATCAATGGTTAAACTGATATAGTATTGATCTGATTCAAATACAACTCAATTACAAATATTTAGATCTATGCTAAGCCCATACAAATCCTCTGATCATTAATCAATTTTACTTCCTCAATATTTCTCAACTTACTTTTACTCAGTAAATAGTTTTCTGACGCTCGGTAATGTCTGTAGGCTCAGTTCTTTCACTAACCAGTTTGATCAGACATGCATGAATATAATCTTCATGTAAAATCTCTGCAGTCTTCTTCTTTCCAGCATGTTTCAATAATGAAACTCATATCTCTTATATGGACAAGTAAACTATTTTCATATCAGCTATTAGATTTTTCCACTTAATCTCCTTTGTCCATTTTGCCTCTTAAACCTTCCTTGACAGATGTGTCATTAACACGTTTCAATCTCATCCTTTAGATCTTCTCCAAATTTTGTTAGTCGTGGATCTCATAACAAACTTTATCCTTAACCTCAAAATCATAACAATTTCCAACTCATCAAATTCAGTCGGATGTTCTTAGCATTTAATGTTTTCATCCATACTTGGTCAATATAGAAATGCATTGCTGATAACTAGTTAAACTAGCTTGGTTAATACTGTTAGTCAGTATACACTACACTGGCTCGATGTATACATAAATTTTCAATTACCGACCATATTAACATGTTCAATTTCAAATCTCTTCTTCATAGTAGATTAATGTAGCATGTTCAAGTCAACAATATAAAGCCATATACTCATGAATAAGTTACCCAATGTTTTCCTTATCCTTATTTATCATATCCATCTTTTCCTCATGTAGATATCTCAGTTCTTCATCTTTTCTTCCTTCAATAGATGTTCAGATGTTTGTAACTAACATGATAAGTACTGTCAAAACTAGTTGACATCAATGACAACATATTGACTGATTTAATCATCTTACATATCATTTCAGTAGCTTGGTGATCTCTAATCACTATTCCTTCAGTTCATTTAGATATTCAATCAGTTGTAGTTCAGTAGATCCAAAGCTAGCTTCCCATCCTCTACCTGCAAAGCATTCTAGTAAAGCACATGTGCAACATCTAGTATATACTGTCTAAGTACTAAAACATAGAAACCATCATGAACAAAAGATAAGCTAGGTGGAAAAGCAAGATAGTAAGCAACTAGTCCTATCCTCTCAAGAATATCAAAAGGGCCTACAAAATGATGTGCCAAATTTGAACCCTTTCCATAATGGATTAGACTCTTTTGTTGATGCACTCTCAGGTACACCTTAACACCAACAACAAACTTCTTGTCCACTCTATGAGTGTTTGTATATTTCTTCTGCCTATCCTGAGCTATGGTCCCATGCTCACAAATGCACTCCACCTGTTGCTCCTTATCTCGAAGCATCTCTGGACTTAATAGAATATGATCCTCTAGTCTATTCCAACTCAAAGGTGTATGACAAGGATGACCATAAAAAGACTAAAAAGGAGACATGCTAATCAAACCATGATACCCATTATTGTAGGAAAACTTGACCAAATACAAATAGTCCTCCTAATGAGTCTGTCTATCCATGACATAAATCCTTAGCGTATTCTCAAGCACCTAATTAACCCACTCTATCTGACCATTGGTCTCAAGGTGATATGCCAAACTAAAATTTAGTTGTTCTCCAAGATCATGCTACAAAGAGGTCCAAAATGCAGACGTGAATACTAGATCCCTATCTGATATTTAATCTTTTGGGGGATACCATGTAACATCACAATATATTGGATGAAGAACCTGACCCTAGAGGTTGTTGTATAGGATTCTCTCATAAGAGAGAAATGTGCCACCTTGGTCAATTGGTCAATGGTAACCATAATGGTATCATGTCTATGAGGTGTCATAGGGAAACCCATGATGAAATCCATTGAAATGATATCCCATTTCCCTGAGAGAACAAGATTGGGTTGTAAAAGACCTACTGGATGCTGGTAGTCTACCTTAACCTGCTGACACTCTAAACATTTGACCACAAAATGAGCATTGTCATGTTTCATACCAGACCAATAGTATAACCGTCGAAGGTCCGCATGCATATTCTTGACACCTAGATGTGTCGAGTATGGTGCACGATGAGCCTCAGATAAGATAAAGGCATGAAGATCATCTAATAGGGGTACATATATCTAGCTCATGTAACACAAAATATTATTAAACTCCAAAATATATCCTAAAAACCTTCCCTCCAAAGGTCTCTTTGACTCAATCTCAGCTCTCACTTTCTTGTACCAAGTATCTAAAGGAAGTGCTTGGAGTATACGACTCCACAAATCTACACCGAGAGTCAAAGTTGATATCTCATGTCTCCTACGACTCAAGGCATCGGTTACCACATTTTCCTTACCTTGAATCTAGTTGACCTCAAAGTCATATTCACAAAGAAACCCATCCATCACCTTTATCTGGTGTTCATATTAGGTTGGGTAAAGATATACTACAAGTTGCGATGATCACTATGAAGCTCAAATTAGTGTCCCAATAGAAAATGTCTCAATCAGACTAATGCATGAACTATCACTACCAACTCAAGGTCATGTGTAGGATAATTCAATTCATTCTCCTTGAATTTGTGAGATTCATAAGCAATCATCTATCCTTCCTACATAAGGACCACTCCTAGACCTTCCAAAGAAGAATCAATGCACACCATAAAATCACCTATAGGATCTAGAATCTCTAGGATAGGTGCACTGGTCAAACACTTCTTGAGGTTTCGAAAATCCTCTTCACACTTGCCTATCTAGATGTACTTCTTCCCTTTCCTCTGGAGAGAAGTAATCTAATATGCAACTCTAGAGAAGTCTTTGTCATATCTACGATAGTATCCTATCAAGCCCATGAAACTAAAGACTTTAGATACATTGGTGGGGGTTGGCTAGTTAACTATAGCCTAAATCTTGGAAGAATCCACTGAAATACCCTCACCTAAGATTACATTCCCCAAATACTAAAATTTAGATTGAAAGAAGTCACACTTTTTTGCATTGGCATACAACTAATTATCACGAAGATACTGCAAAATGAGTCGTAGATTTTCCTCATGTTCTTCCATTTTTTTAGAATATATCAATATGTCATCCAAGAAGACAAGAAAAAAATGATCAAGGTAAGAATGAAATAATCCATTCATTAAGAACATGAAAATAGATGGAGCATTTTTCAAGCCAAAAGGAATAACTGTGAGCTCATAATGTCCATAGCAAGTGCAAAATATTGTCTTGTGAATATCTGCATCATGAATGCACAACTGATGGTATCCTAATTTGGGATCAATCTTGGAGAATACCCTAGCTCCTTTTATCTAATCAAAGAGATCATAAATTCTTGGGAAAGGGTACCTGTTCTTGATTGTTACCTTGTTCAACTATCAGTAGTTAATGCACAAGCATAAAGATCCATCTTTCTTGTTAACATAGAGTACATGTGCTTCCTAGGGAGAAACACTCAAAAGAATGTTTCCCTTCAATAAAATATCCTCTAAATAAAGCTTAAGATCTCTCAAATCTTAAGTGGTCATCCAATAAGGAGCTCTAGATATAGGTTGTTCTGCTTAAAATAGATCAATACAAAAATCTATGTCACACTTAGGTGGCATACCCAAAATCTCACTTGGAAAGACATCAATGAATTCTTGAAGTATAGGATGATCAAGAGTCTTTTTCTCTATTTCTGCTTCATCCAGCTCATTCATAGTTATACAAAATACTTGATATCCTTTTCACATGTTTCACTTGAGTTGCATAACAGAAATCATAAGAAGAGATATAGGGAGCTGAATTCCCACTATCTCACAATCTTTGCCAACATCATCTTTGCATCTAATTAACTTTTATCTACAATCAATGTTGGCTCTATGATAACTTAACCAATCCATTCCAAGGACAATGCCATAAGATCCCAAAGTAATCACATGAAGGTCTACTATGGTGACGAATTTACCTAGGTCTAACTCACACTTATGCACTAGAGAATTTGTGGGCATCCTTTCCCCAGAGGCTAACTCTACTTGCCAACCAATGTCTTGATTTATTGCTACTAGCCCATATATCTCTACTATAAAATAAGATATATAAAATAATATGTAGCTCCTAAATCAAATAAAATAGAAAGAGAAATACATCTAGTGATACCAGAAGTCTCTACCACAATACCCCAATGCTCTGCCTGATGATGGTCCACTACTAGAAATACCTGTGAGATTTGTCGGCATCCCCTACAGTAGGCTCAAAAGCTGCAGGTCTCTATCCTAAAAAATGTGATGCACACTGAGGGAAATTCACTACAATCTGACCATGTTGCCCACATGAGAAGTGTGCATGTGAATTTTATACCTAGCTATGGACACAACACTTTAGTAAAACATTAGAGGTTAGCAAATCAAGAAATCTGCAAATGAAAATAATATAGCTAACTAGGTGATTTACTGCCTTCTAGTAGGTATGAGCTTGATATTCTCATATTATGACCAAGAACAGTGACAATGCAATACCTAAATGAAGGATTTGAAATGATGAAAGCAATGAAATTATGGATGCAGATTAATCTATATTTTTGGATTTTCTATGCAATATGATGAAAAACTAATATGAATTTGATCTAAAATGGATTGAAATGAATTGCAAATCTAATCTAACAATATTATGGAATGCTATGAATGAATTGAAAACAATGAATTGAAATTGTAAAAATCTCACAATCCCCTCTTCGTAAGAGCTTGATTCTCCAAGTAATAGAAAGCGCAGTTGAAGGATCATTTGTGAAGGAATTAGCCTTGTTTATATAGAAATGCACGGCTTGAGGGTGCATGGAAAAAGCCATAAATCACTCCTTGATGAACTCAGCTTGATTTTTGAGTTATTATTGAATTAGAAATAGTTAACTCACAAAATCATGCAAAAACAACTTTTTAACTCAAATCAAGTGTTTAGTTTACTTTTTCAACTCATAATCACATGTTGAGTTTAGAAAGTTAACAAATTGAATTGATTTGTTGATTTAAAGTTTAACTGCTTTTTCTGAATGTGCATAATTTAATATGAATTTATTCAATATTCCAAGTGATTTATTCTCAACTTAATTGATTTTTTAATTAAAATAACTAATTTATGGGTTAATCAATTATTAAATCAAACTTTATTCCAAAACTATATCATTAAATATTGACAATTCAATTTAATCAATTAAATAAGAATTTAATCAATTATTTGTAGGATTTTTGATTTACTGTCAAAATTAAATAATATTAATTAGGAATAAATAAAATTAAATCTAATTAAATTAATTAAGTGGCAGAATTAAATCTAATTAATCAAATATTCAACATATTCAATTAATTGACTTTAGGATAAATATGATTTATCGCCAAATAATATTTAATTAAGATAAATTAGGAATACTCAAGAATATTCCCCGATCCAGAATTAGGATAAAATCAATTAGGATTTTGATGATCTGATATGTAGATGTGCCTTAGGTTAGGACTTTAAGGTTGATTTCGATCAATTTATTGATGTAGGAGGTTAATGGTCCTATAGCCGATTTTTAGGGTTTTACATTTTTCCCCTCTTTGAATTAATGTGCGAAGCACAGTGGTTCAAAGAATAATCTACTTTTGATGATGTTCAGACTCAGTTATGTGGTGGAGAAAATGATCCTAAAAGATTAACTGATTCTGAGACAAAAACTGATTGATTGATTTTAAGATTTGGTGATTCAGGTCCTGATTGACCAAAGAATCGAGATGATGCTAACTATATCAACAATGAATCGATGATTACGAAGAAGTGTCAAAATGCCCGATCCTGAACCTTATGATTATGAAGAAATGATTGTCCTGACTCTAGACCTGATTGTCCAAAGGAATCAAAAGGATGCCAAATCTGAACCCTTCAGTTACGAAGAATTAAGGAAATAACACAACTGAACCAATGGTTACGAAGAGTTAATACAGTTCACAAGTTTGAATAAGAGAATACCAGATTGATATGAATCTTGATGAATCTGATATGCCCAAGCGATGTGCCCCAAGCGAGGATGATTTTTGATGAATCAACAACTAGACGTGGTTGTTGTCTTGATTACTGAAAGAAAGATTTTATAGATTTGATTAATGATGTGAAATACCATGCCCCCTTCGAGATGAAAATCAAAATCTGGCAATAAAAGCTAGCGTTGAATGATTAGAAGCATGTTAATTGATAGTAGAATTGTTTGGACACGTCTGAGAACACATTCTACATCATTGAGAGGTCCTGGAGACCAAGTTTAACTAGGTTTGACCATGAGTTGACCATGGTTGACCAAGTTGAAATTTAAAGAGTTTGATGTGAGATAATCAGTTAAGTTGAATACTGGATTTCGTTAATGTTCAGAAGGTCGATTATGCAAGCAGTCGGCCATCCTGGGTTCAAAATTTTTAAATCAGAATTTTGACAAAGTAAATGATCTTAGATTTTGATTTTGATCCTGAAAATGGGTTTGAAATGTTGAAATTAGCGAGGGGTGCAATTTTCATGCAAAATAGAGCACTTTGAAAAATTAGGTCAAAATCTATATAAGGCCCACATGGGTCATTTTCAAATCATTTGAACCATTTGTCTTTTGTAAATTGGTGGAGCCCTCCAAGCGAAGATGCAAGTTCCTATGTCCTCTCATTGTTTTGAGTGCAGCTGATGCTACTAGTGACCTCACCAGTATGGCAACTCGGTAAGTGGACCTCTATGCCTATCCTGCATTCAAATTTTCCATGTTTTATGCATTTTTTGAATTTTTTACATGTTTTTCAAGTTTTTTAGTTTTTGCCTCACGAAGACTCATACGACAGTCCACCAAGGCTCGTACGAGTTTTCAAGTCCAACTTTAGAGTCGTATGGGTTACTTGTGTAACTTGTATGAAGAGGACCCAAATGTCGTACGACATTTCATCGGGTCCCTCATGTGTCGTACGGGAACTGTCAAAAACTTGTATAACCATTAAATGTCGTATGAGACCTTGTTGTAACTCATACAAGTTTTGATGCCAGTTTGAAAACTCGCATGAAAAATAGTGATAAAATTTCATGTCCTTAGGTCAAAATTTTGACTTTTTTAAATTTCATAGTCTAATAGCTTAGTCATTAATGCACCTTCTAAAGTTTTCAATTTCTCATTTTCTATGCGTCAAGCTTGATTTTTGACCAAGTTACTGATAGGTTATTAGGTTTTGTGTTGTGCAGGTCATCTTTCCTGACGTTCATGTGCGGATCTCACATCCAGCTACTTAGAGGTTGTGTGTAGTGCATCCTGATCCAGTCAAAGTATACTTAGTTGCCTATGGCTTTGAGTATTTGATTCAGATACCTGACATTCGGGTAAACCATGGGCTTATCACTGTACTTGTTGAGCATTTTCATTCTGAGATGTAGACCTTTCACCTCCCAATAGGGGAGCTCACTGTGACTCTAGAGGATGTGTATAGGATACTATAGATTCCATTTCATGGCTCTCACCCAGACTATATTAGTTTAGGTAACAAAGGTCTAGTTACATTCAGATCATTATTCGGTGCTGATGAGCATATCACTCAGCAGATCTCATGGGAGACCCTAGTGCAACGTTATGGATAGATGAACTGATTAGAGTGCATTATAGCTGGGATGATCGGAGGGATCATCATGTCAGATTGACAATAATGTGGTCTTCTGATGGGTTGGGCCCCTATGGTACAACAATTGATGGCTAGTCCCGTTTAGCTTGGTTGGGGTTAGTGTCTTCTTGCGCACATGTTTTCTAAGATGCATGAGATCATCTACCATGAAGTGAAATCATTTGCATCAAGAATTCTTGTACTACAGATCTGGGCTTGGGAGCACATCTCCATCTGTAGGCCAATAGGAAAAGATCAGTGTCAGCCACATGAGCCTATGATATATAGATATTCATGCTACATCACATAGGTTAGGATGGGACGTACCGAGTACTGGAGGTGTATGCTAGATGATATGACTATTGTTACCTGGCATCTATATTTGTAGGTAGAGGTGTTGCCTACCTCTCATGTTCAGTTCAGATACTTCTTCCAGAGTCAGGTTTTAATTGGCCGGTCTTCCACTATTTTGGAGCATTTTCTGATCAATAGAGTATGGAGATAGTATGGCCTCATTCAGGATGTCCTTGAGAATTTCACTTCATATGCTTGGATGGTACGCAAGCTTGGACTCAGATGGTCACCTCGATTGTCTTATGTAGAATGCAACATGGAGTACAGGGCATATATCAGCCATGACTGGGACTACAGGGTGAGATCTTAGATGTTGGAGTGAAAGATGCATTCATGGCATGGTTAGCAGAGCATCCTATCAGGAGATTCTCAGACCCCACAGAGTGCATTCCTATGATGGAGGATGTAGAGGATGTCAAAGGTGCCCCTATGGGTAGAGGCCAGAGATGGAAAGAGGTACAGATCCTAGTGGTACAACCTATTCCTCCTTGGCCACAAGTAGTTCTGATGACACCACCCAGACCATTTGGGAAGATGAGGCCACCTTGAGGAAAGACTACATCAATGACTAGGCCAACAATGTTGTAGCAGTGATACACTAGAGGTGAGGGTGAGATGCTAGGTGGAGTTGGTAGTGTGGATGATGTACTAGGTGCCCATTAGGATGTTGGGGGCGTAGATGATATGCAAGATGAAACTATTGATTTTTGACTTAGGTGCAGAGGTTTGACACTGTAAGGTGTGCACTGAGGCTAGCACAGATCAACCTATGGAGGAGGTAGAGACAATAGTAGCAGAGGCTGATCCTGGTGTGAGAGCAGTGGCACCAGATGTGGTTAGGTGACTGAGGCAAAAATTATGGGATCTGAGGTTACAAAGTAACATAGTGGAGGCTCATCTTAGAGTGTCTGAGAGATAGTTACAAGAGTGAGAGGCTAATGTGAGACAACTACAGGCTGAGGTGATCCATCAAATGAGTCCGACCTCATATTATGTTTCTACTTATTATTCAAGGGTACCTGCTAATCAAAGAGTGCCATCATATTTTGAGTACATGCTTGCTTCTGAGGGAGCCAGAGAACCATGTGTTGAACCACCACTAGATGCACCTACCAGAGGAGGAGCACCCGATGTTGAGGACCAGGCAGACAACTGATCTATCATAGTGTTCTCATTTTTGTCCATACATTGATCATATCTGATAGCTCAGTCAAGCTCATTCTTTTGTATACTGTGCCAGTAGTGCACCCCTGTACTTATCCCAATTTTGATATATATATACACACACACACACACACACACACACATGAGATCTTTTTGGTTGTGACTTCATATGCACTTGTCATTTTATTTATGATTATTATATAATGTGATACAAATGTATGAAATGATTTGATTAGTGTAGAATGTATGGATTATGCAATGCAATGCAATGTAATGATGAATGATAGATAGATTATGTAAATGTTATGCTTATGCTTCATGGATGCACATGTATGTATGCAAAATGGACTTATGGAATGATTATGATATGTAATGTAAATGCAGTGATACACATGATATATCTTGCAGGTAATGATGAAGACAAGTGCTCAGTCATTATCAAAATGAATGTTTAACCTAGGATGGTGACTTCTTGCTGATCTATTAAGGAGACCTTCATACAAAGCTCAATCCTTGTGTTGTGTTTAGCATAGTTCTGGAGAACCATTAAGCATCAAGCTAAACTTGAAATCACGAGATAAATACAACCATGCAAAGTGCAAAAATGAAATGCAGACCTAGGACCTAGGACTTAGTCACTGATCATGTGTCGGTCTTTTTCATCACTGAATATTTATTAGGTAACCGTATAGTTGATACAATGCCCACTATCTAGACAACCATGGACATATGAATATGGAATTTTAGTCAGAAATGTCAGAGTAGATATAAGCACCAAGGCACAAAAGCTAGGATGACCTGAATATCATGTCCATTTTGATATAGCAATTTGTATAAACATCAGAACATAAACATTGTGATGACCGGAATATGCCTTGCATACAAACACACCAAGCAAAGGAGAGATCATTCTCATTCTCACATGAATTTACCTGTAGTGATCCTTTATTGTTCACATCCTTGGGTATTAGCATGTTTCATAATAGAGATGTATAAATCACTCAAAAAGACAAACTTAGATCAAACTCCCTTGAATTTTCTAGGTATCAATGGTTGAGGTACATGTGGCCATCCAATACATGATGGAGGCACTTATAGTGGACACTAATTCAATCTAGAATTTCCAAATTTATTAGATTTTCACTCAAAGTAGAAAATAAAGAAAAGATTATGCCCCTTGTCATCACTCTCTAAATCCTATAAAGGACATCATTGAGGAGCTTGAGGGGAAAAAATATGCAGAAATCTCAATGTGAATCAACTAGCATACAAAAAGATTTAAGCAAGCAGTAAAGATTGTTTTCAGTTTGTTGATGTTTGTTTATGTTTGGGTGTAGGTGCAAAATCCCTTTCTGGTAAGGAGATAGACAGAATGAATCAGATGTAGCTTCAAAGGACTCTGATTGGACATGACTCATCTGAGGTACTGAGGACTACATGATATGACATTGATTGCCCCCAAGTTTGGAACATTGACATGATACAAACGCTTTTGTTGATTGGTATACAAACTGACTTTATTGAAAATAGGATGTGAAAGCAAACCAAGAGATATGTACAAACTAAAGCATGACTAAAATTTGGGAAATACCAAGATTACACTGATAGATGGAGCATTTTGAACAAGTGGCACCCATTTGCCAGGTTTTCACCATCTTGGCAGAGATTCTATTTTTTCTACCAAGGTGCCTGTTTCCAAGTTTTCACCAAGGCACTTTTTCTTCTTTTTTTTGTATTTTTCATGTTTTCAATTTTTTTGTATTTTTCCATTTTTATTCTTTTTTTGTGATACATCAAGGTGCCTATTGCTAGGTTTTCACCAAGATGATCATTTTTCAGGACTTTTTCTAACTTTTGTGATTTTTTAGGACATTTTACCATAGACTGAATGCCTTAGGCATAGAATTTCTTCAGATGGAGAACATTGATTGGTTCTCAAAGCTGTTCTCCTTCAGTCATTGAGAGTTGATAGGATCTAGAGCCAAAAGTAGCAGTGATAGAAAAGGGACCCATCCAGTTGGGTTCAAACTTCCCTTTGCACTCTCGATGTGATTGATTTTTGGGATTTTATCTCAAGACTAGATTGCCAACCTAAAATTCTCTATGTTTGACTTTCTTGTTGTAGCCTCTAGACATTCTCTTCTGATATACTCTGAGATGATCATACGTGACTTATGTACGCTCATCTAGTAGTTCAATTTCTTGCAACCTAGACACTCTCTAATCATCATCAATTACTAGACTATGCATTCTGATTCTTAGTGATGGGATTTCAACCTCAATAGGTAGTACCGCTTCATACCCATAAACCAAAGTGAATAGTGTAGCCCTAGTGGGCATTCTGATACTTTTTCTGTATGCCCAAAGAGTTGGATTAATCATGATATGCTAGTCTCTTCTTGTCTTGTTGACTATGCGATGTAGGATCTTCAACAAATTTTTGTTTGATGCCTCAGCTTGTCCATTCTTTTGAGGATAGTATATGGATGACCAATGTTGTGTAATCTTGAATCTAGAGCACAAAGAATCTAAGCCCTTATTCTTGAATTGGCCACCATTATCTTAGACTATCGAATGTGGAATTCCATATCGACAAATGATATAGTTTAGAATGAACATTGAAATTTGTTTTCCAGTTGCTTGAGTCAGAGGAACTGCTTCTACCCATTTTGTAAAATAGTTTGTAGTTGTAATAATATGAGCATGTCCATTGGAAGAATGTGGATGTATAGACCCTATAAGATCAAACACCCATTGTTGGAAAGGCCATTGTGTAGTAAAGGGAATAAGATCTCTCCCTGGCACATGAATTAAGTTACTATGGACTTGGCACTTTTGACAGTTCTTAGCATATTTGATAGCCTCTTTTTCCATTTCAGGCCAATAGTACCCAGCCATAATAATTTTTTAAGCTAGTGTTAAACCATTGGAATGTGATCCACATATACCCTCGTGGACTTCCTCTAATGCTTGTTGAGACTCCTCACATTCTAAACATCAAAGGAGTGTACCATCTAGACTCCATTTGTATAGGTCATTACCTATGATGACATACTGCAATGCATTTTGGATAAGGTATTGTTTCTCATGGTGGTTGAAGGTATCAGGAATGATTTGGTCTTGAAGGTAGGAGAAAAGGTGTTTATATCTAGAAGAATCATGACCAACAACAATGTAGATCATGTGAGTTTTAGGGGAATCATATGTAGGAAATGATAGTTCTTCCACCAAGACCTCGTAACATAGCTCATGTTCAGGCTGCTGTAGTAGAGATGATAGCGTGGCCATAGCATCAACATCCTTGTTCTTCATTCTAGGAATCCTCTCAAAAGTGATTGAGATGAAATACTTCTTAAGGTCATCAACCATGCATTTTTATGGAACTAGTTTCTCATCTTTTGTCTAGTACACATCATTGACCTGGTGTATGACTAGCTATGAGTCTCCATGAATGTGCAACTCTATCACTCACCACTCAATTGCTATCTTCATACCATTAATTAGAGCTTCATATTCAACAATATTGTTTGTACAAGGAAATTTTATTCTGAATGCTTTAGGGATTGAGTAACCTTGCAGTGTTATGAAAAATATTCCTACTCCATATCCATTCTATATGTAAGATCCATCAGAGAAAAGATGAAAAGTCCTAGAAGATATGTGCATGATGGATGAATTAGGAAATTCTATTTGTAATGGTGTATCATCAAACATTGGTGCTTTAGCCAACTGATCTGCAATGACTTGGCCTTTGATAGCTTTCCTTTCAACATATTCTATGTCAAATTCACTCAATAGCATCACCTGTGAGGGAAGATTTTCTCAATAAGTATTTCAATAGATCTATCTTAGCTATCAATTGTGTTGTATGAGCCAACATATAATGTCTCAGTTTCTGCGATGCAAAGATCACAGCTAGACAAGCTTTCTCAATCTTTGAATAGTTCTTCTCATAAGCTACTAGTGTTTTGCTAATGTAGTAGATAGCTCTCTCCTTCTTGTTTTCATCATGTTGTGCTAGTAATGCCCCCAGTGATGTATCTATGATGGAGACATACAAAATCAATGGCTTCCCTTGTATAGGAGGCATCAGAATAGGAGGATTTGATGAATATTGCTTGATGTGGTTGAAATTATTCTCACACTCCTCGTTCCATGCAAAAGTCACACCTTTATTTAATGTCTTTGTGAAAGGTTGTGATATATCTGCTAGCTGAGATATGAAATGTCTGATTGATTTCACCCTTCCTTGTAAGGTTCTCATTTGACTAATATTTTTGGGAGGTTGCATCTCCATGATAGCCTTGAATTTAGCAGGATCTAATTCAATGCCCTTCTTTGAAACAATATAGCCCAGGAGCTTTCCAGAAGTGACACCAAAAGCACACTTTTTAGGGTTCAGTATGAGACTAAACTTCTCCATTCTATCTAGTATTTTACTCAAGTATGCTAGATGTTTAGATCTCATCATTGATTTAGCTAAGGTGTCATCAACATAGTCCTCCATAGTTCGATGCATCATATCATGGAATATAGATGTCATGGATCATTGATATGTAGCCCTAGCATTCTTAAGACCGAATGGCATGACATTCCAGCAGAAGGTACCCCATGCACATGTGAAAGCTATTTTCTCCCAATCTTCTAGAGCAATCTTGATTTGGTTGTATCCAGAGGAACTATCCATTAAGGAGTATATTTCAAAGCTTGTAGTCATGTCCACTATCATATCGATGTTTGGTAGTGGAAAGTCATCCTTAGGGCATGCTTTGTTTACATCTCTAAATTCTGTGCACACTCTTATAGATTTGTCAAGTTTTAAAACTGGAACTATGTTTGAGATCCACTCTACATAATCGATGACTCAGATAAATATGGCTTTTAGTAACTTTTCTAGCTTAGCTTTGACTAGGAGTGGCACATGAGGATGCATCTTCCACAACTTTTGTTTAACATGTTTGACTCCTAGAGCTATAGAAAGATGATGTATGATGAGATTAGGATCTAACCCTGGCATATCTAAATATTTCCATGCAAAGTTGATTTTCTTCTTTGTTAAGAATTTTGTAAATGCTTGCTTTTCTTTATCTGACAGAGATTGTGCTACGTGAATCAGTTGTGGTTCCTCTGTTGTATCCAAGTTGATAGATTGTGTTGTTTAACATGTTTGACTCTTGGAGCTAAAGAAAGATGATGCATGATGAGATCAGGATCTAACCCTGGCATATCTAAATATTTCCATGCAAAGTTGATTTTCTTCTCTATTAAGAATTTTGTAAATGCTTGCTTTTCTTTATCTGACAGAGATTGTGCTACATGAATTAGTTGTGGTTCCTCTTCTGTACCCAAGTTGATAGATTGTGTTGGTTCTATCAGTACTGTAGATCTATCCTGTAAATGACTTAGAAGGACATCAAATATCTCATCCTTAGGTTCCTCAAGGAGGTTTTCACCTTCGGATACATCATTTATTTTTACTATTTTACATTTTGAGACTGCCACAAAGTGGTTTTCACCCTCATAACTCTTTTTCTTTTTTCTTTTGTTTTACTAACTGAGATATTTTATATCTGACTCTGTCATGCTAACGCTAGGTTCATTGATGGAAGTTGTCATAGGTTCCACTGCACTAAGGTAGAAGACAAGAGTGTATTCAATTCAAAAGGTGTGGATATCTTGGTTTGGATTGGTAAATGTTTGGTCAATAAGCTCTGGATGTTGGATAGTCAACATATGGGAGGATTGGGAAATGGTGTTCACACATATGGTGTTATCATCATTGGTCCTAACCTGATTCTCAAATTCAAAGGTGATGGAGATGGAAAGGTTTTCCATTGAGATGGAAAGGTTTCTTCTAATAACCTAGACCTATAGTATCCTTGTTTTTCCAGCCACAGTGTGCAATGAGTGATATAAGACCTTTACCTCATGTTCCCAGAGGTCTTTTTCTAGTATATCCTAGTTTAGTCATTAGTTTATGTCCTAGTCCATACAATTTTGAAGGAACTTTAGGTGTTTTAGAGTCACATTTTTGAATTGTCTGGGATTGAGACTCATCCTTGTATAACCAGGCACACACAACTTCCTCTTCATCAGTTCCTAGTTTTGATACTTTTTCTGTGATGAAGCTTCCATTAAAGATAATCTAAGGTTCTTCAGCTGATAGTCTTGTTTTCTCAGAAGGTTGCCCATAAGACTTTGGCAAAAGTGGGAGAGATGTGAGAGATAGGACTGGTTCCATAGTATATTCTCCCATGCCTGTGTCCTTAATCTTAACCTCTTTGGAAATGTCTTCCATCTTGGATGTAGATATGCTATCTTTTTGCTTAGTGGAAGATTCCCTATTATGTGCAACAAGTTTTTCAGCACTTTCTTTCAAGGCATTGCAAGATGTAGATATGTCAGCTAGAATTGTTACCTCTACTCCATCATATAGAAATTTCATGCATTGATGATATGTTGATGGAATAGCTTTCATTTCATGCATCCAAGGCCTCCCTAGAAGAATGTTGTAGGCCAATGGAAGATCCAAAACTTGACAGGTGATGTCTCTAATAACTAGTCCTATTTTGATAGGTAGTACAATTGTTCCCTTAGAGGATCTTTCTTATTCATCATATGTTTTTATGGTTATCTTACTTTTAGGATCAATAGCATCTTCTGATAATCCTAGTTGTGTGACCAATTTGTAGGAATAGATGTTTAGACTAGCACCTCCATCTATCAACACACGTTTGACACGATAGTTTTGGATTAAGACTTCAATGTGCAAGGGCTGGTTATGTGGATGACTCAGTGAATTGTCATCTTCCTCTGAAAAGGAGATATATTGGGGTGATGTCAGATGACCAACCATAGTCTGAAATCTATCTAGATCAAGATTGTCAGGAACATTGGAACTGAGTAGAGCTTTATTAAGAATAGCCCTGTGAGCAGAAGATATCTGAAGCAACTCAAACATGGATATTTTTGCATTGGTATGCTGGAGTTGTTGGACAATACTATATGATGTTGCCCTAGTCTCTTTAGGGTTTGATGATTTTGAGGAAGCCCTCTGTTTAGAAGTAGATGAAAGATTAAAAGGCACCTTAGGGGTGTTTGGTGAACTTGAGTTTTGTCCTTGTAGATGTACTTGAGCTTGTGATCAAGTTACTTCATTTGCTGATTGATTATCTCTATCTCTTTGTACAGTGGTGATGACATTGCAATGTTCAGATAGGCATGGTTCAACCATGTTTATGACATCATTGTTTCCAGAGTAGGCGTAATTGACTTTAGCACCCATGTTAGATTTAGAAGATGAATCTCCTTGATTATGCTTCAAAAATGGTTCTGTGAATGTTGTATGATCATTTTTGGTTTTATGGTTATCAATCACAATTTCTCCATCATCAATTTTGTCTTATATGAGATGCTTCAAGTGCATGCAGTTATTGGTTTTATGACCCTTGTTTCGATGGAAGTCATAGAAATCGATCTCTTTCCACCATTTAGGTTTAAATTTAGGATCATATGGTTTTATCTTAGGCAATGTGATGATTTTGTTTGCCAATAGTGTTTTCATGGTAGATTCTAAGGACTCACCCAAAGGAGTGAACTCGTGCTTTGGTTTTGTAACCCATAGTTTATAGTCATTAGACATTTTAGAAGATATATATTCCTTTAGTTCAAAAGCTCTTATGGCTTGGGTGCCAATGGTGAGACTAAATGTTGGTGCCCTTGGTGGAGCACTGATGTGATTGACAACACCATCTATTACAACATTTTTGTTCTTGTTCCATAATTTGAATTTATCTTTGTTGTTGGAACTAGAACCTGATTCATACTTGTTGTCTTTGTTAAGTGATATATCTCCCTTACGAGCAAGCACATTTTCAATCTTTATGGCATTTTCTACCATTTTCTCAAAAGAAGTATGATTTTGCATTTGCAGGTGATAATTGATTTTCAGAATTAGGTTATTGATAAAGATTTTTAATTTCTCATTTTCTAGGATTTGTCTAGCATAGAGTGAAAATTTCTTCCTCCAACATTTGAGGAAGGTTAGGAAGGGTTCTCCCAGCTTTTGTTTAAGATTGCAGATGTCGATCATAGTGACCAGATGTTGAATATTATAGGAGTATTATTGGTAAAATAGTTTGATTAGCTCCTCAAAATTCTTGATTGTTGGAGGCATTTTAGAGAACCAATGAATGGTTTCTCCTCCTAGAGATCATGGGAAAAGACACATTAAGTAGGTTGGTTCATGCATAAACTCCATGGATCAAGTACAAAATTCTCTGATATGATCTTGGGGTTTAGAGTTTCCATTGTATTTGTCATATTTTGGTATCTCCACTCTTTTTGGGAATGGTGACATGTACAATATTTTATCGAATGGAAAGGGGCATAGAGCCTCCATAGAGAATTCTTTAGGTTCCTTCTCTTTTTCCAGCTTGTTGAGCTTAACTTTCATGACATGCATCTATTTCATCATGACTGTGATGGGGTTTTCTTCCTCTTGTGTGATGATATTATCGACATTAAAGTCTTGAGGAAGTTTGGCTCCTTGTTGAGCTAGTTGTAAGAAATAGGCCTCTTTCTCTTCTTGCAAGAAGTGTTTCATCATTTTTCAAAAGAGATCATCATTTCTATATCGTTCAACTTGAGATGGTGTTGGTTTGAGATCTCTACCATGATTAGAATGGTAACCTTAGGAGCCTTGATTTTCTCCTCCTTGAGACATTGTGGTGTTGTGAGGACTCCCAGGGATTGATTGATGTGGAGTTGATTGATTACCTCCATGTGCTGATTGAGGAGGATTAGAATAACCTTCTATCAGATGTAGATTACCTATAGCATCTTCTTCATAATGAGTTGTATCGTAAGGTTGATTAATGGTCTGAACAATGTAAGAAGACAAAGGTGAGAATTTTGGTTCTTCTCTAGGTTTTCTATGTGAGGAAGCTCTAGTTTCCACCATTAACTTTGAGTGAATCAGAAGAGTAAGATTAAGATAACTGATGAATGACCTGAAATGAGAAAATTAAATGATGCAACCTTGTCAAGATTGGATTGGTTGATTGATGAAAAGATTGTAAGTGCAGGATACTATGCCCTAGATGTAGGGTAGACACCCAAAGGATAGCGAACACGAGCTCAAAACACTTAGCTATTTTGAGCATTGAATTTGAAGATGATTTTGACATAGTTTTGACACAAGATGAAATGAGATTCAAATCAATAAATTAGAAGGCTAGATCAAACTCAAGAGACCACTTTAGGAAAATGAATTGGATTTTTCTAGTTTTTCTACTCTGTTCCTGACACAATGAATATTCTGACAAAATTTGGTGGTTGACTACAATGATTGAGTTTCTGACAATTTTGACACAACTCTCGTACAAATTTATCTAGGCTCATATGAGTCAGGATGGGGTCTGATATGACAATTGTAAAAACTCGTACAACAATTGACTCTAGTATTGAATTTTGCTTAGGTTTTTTGACAATAATCATGTGACAGAGTACAGTATACCGTATGAGTTTTTGGGGGTTTTGAAATGACAATTGGAAAAATCATATGACTTTTGATTTTCCAAGATGACAACTGACACCAGAAAGGATTTTTGCTTAAGATTTGATCAATTTTTTAGCTGTTTGGTGTTTTCAGTATCAATTTGATTGTAAATTTCTATATCCAAGTTTTTGCAAATCTATGAAATGGATTGTCTAAGGTTGTTTAACATAGCAGTAGGCTCACAATCATAGAAAATAGAGGGGACTAACTCAATGAATCCATCACACCTATCTTACCCTAGCTAGGAGAAGAGATGTATTACTTTCTCATTGACTTAGGAACACACTCATGGACTCCTTAGAATATGTAGGTCCAACAACACGCAATGGATGTTGAAGCCCATATTAGATGAGTTCAAGCATCGAAGAGGGCTTGATATGATGAGTTTCTTGGGGTGATTACTATTCACCTCGCATAAGCACTACAAATCTTTTAGGGGTGGATTAGTAGAAAACTAGCTTAGTCTTTTAATTAGGGCATCCGTTCACAACTGTCTCCCATAGTCCCACAAGCAGGATTAAGGTTGTTAACCCTAGGAGCACTCTGACAATTGTAGTCTCACAAGAAAGATTGAAGTGGCTCTTCTCTACATAGTATTAAAGCATGTTCATGACACAAGGCCAAGGAAAAAACATAGCCATGTCTTCTGAGGCTTTAACCTCAAGGAAGCATCAAATTTTATAGTGGGGTGAAAGAGTCAGCTTAAGACTTGTCCCCACTTGGGTCATTCCTAGGAGCTTTTTACCTCTCTGGAAGGCCCTCTAAAGGATTAATTGAAATGTGAGGTTGGGGACCACAGGATCTAGGTTTCTGATTCTTTGAAAGAGAAGAGCATAATCCCTTAACCTTGAACTTTTCCCTATCCAAGACATGCCAAGTAGTATTAATCCAAAGATAGTACGCCAACTGGCAACAAGGAAGATACTTTTTGGGTTTCTGATTCTCCTAGGAAGGAGAAGAGCATAATCCCCTGAGTATTTTCCTCAATGGCAATAGATGCACATACCTTTTAAACTAAGTGCCTATGAAAATGCAATTGAAATTTAATCAGACACAATGTTTTCTTGAATGATAGGAGGCAACTTGAAAAACCACTTATCAGAAATTTTTTGTAGAACGAGCTTTCTTTGACCAACGAATTCTCTGAAAGTAGGGTTATTTGCAAAAGATGGCTTAGAAGTCAAGATCAAAAAGGCCAAAGAATGGGGTTTTATGCTCAATCTAGTCTTTTGTCCTGCACAGATATTGTTAGGCTGCCAAAAATCATCAAAAACAACAAGCATCCATTGTTAGGGTTAGCTGTCAGTAGAAATCTAAAATCAAAATCTCCAAAAACTACTCAAAAGTATGATACGACTATGCAAAATTGACATCAAAACTCATACGAGTTTCTACACATTCCCATATGACAATTGGGAAATGATATGATAATGGGTTAGTCCTCATATGAAAATTCACATACAACCGCCATGACACTTATTGTCATCTGTTGTACGACAAACATGATCTTCTAATACAACAATCTGCAGAATGTCATACGAGATTGTACAGAATAGAAAATAAAAATTGCAATTTTAAAAATGAAATGTCAGAAAAATGTCAAATCAAGATGGAAACCCATTGCAGGGCCCCATGGTGGGTGCCATAAATGTGCGTATGAATTTTGTACCTAGTTGTGGACACAACACTTCAGTAAAACATTAGAGGTTAGCAAATCAAAAAATCTACAAATGAAAACAATATAGCTAACCGAACGATTTACTACCTTCTAGTAGGTATGAGTTTGATATTCTCAGATTATGAAAGAGACCAGTGACAATGCAATACCTAAATGAAGGATTTGAAATGATGAAAGCAATGAAATTATGGATGCATATTAATCTATATATTTTTGGATTTTCTATGCAATATGATGAAAAACTGATATGCATTTGATCTAAAATGGATTGAAATGAATTGCAAATCTAATCTAACAATGCCATGGAATGCTATGAATGAATTGAAAATAATGAATTGAAATTGCAAAAATCTCACAATCACCTATTCGCACGAGCTTGATTCTCCAAGTAATTGAAAGCGCAGTTGAAGGATCGTTTGTGAAGGACTGAGCCTTGTTTATATAGAAATCTAGGGCTTGAGGGTACATGGAAAAAGCCATAAATCACTCGATGAACTCAGCTTGAATTTTGAGTTATCAATGAATTAGAAACAGTTAACTCACAAAATCATGCAAAAACAACTTTTTAACTCAAATCAAGAGTTTAGTTTACTTTTTCAACTCACAATCACATGTTGAGTTTAGAAAGTTAACAAATTGAATTGATTTGTTGATTTAAAGTTTAACTGCTTTTTTTGAATGTGCATAATTTAATATGAATTTATTCAATATTCCAAGTGATTTATTCTCAACTTAACTGATTTTTGAATTAAAATAACTGATTTATGGGTTAATCAATTATTAAATCAAACTTTATTCCAAAACTATATCATTAAATATTGACAATTTGATTTATTCAATCAAATAAGAATTTAATCAATTATTTGTAGGATTTTTGATTTATTGTCAAAATTAAATAATATTAATTAGGAATAAATAGAATTAAATTAATTAAGTAGTAGAATTAAATCTAATTAATCAAATATTCAACATATTCAATTAATTGACTTTAGGATAAATATGATTTATCACTAAATAATATTTAATTAAGATAAATTAGGAATATTCAAGAATATTCCCCGATGCAGAATTAGGATAAAATCAATTAGGATTTCGATGATCTGATGTGCAGATGTGCCTTAGGTTAGGACTTTAAGGTCGATTTCGATCAATTTGTCAATGTAGGAGGTTAATGGTCCTATAGCCCATTATTGGGGTATTACAAGAAGCAACCATTGCCTCTACCATGACCTCTCCCATCAAAGGGTGCTCTATACTATTGATAGGTACTTCTGCTCACAACTGAATGTGTGCTTTGTATAGGCTAACTATTCTAATTGTGCCTGTTGCACAAAAAGTTACAGAAGTTCTTTGAATGATAACCACCATTCTATGTTGGAAGATTCATGCCCTTCTGTTGTTGACTGCGAAAATAGGGAGGGGGTTTCTTGAAGTTTCCTGCACCTTGGTTCTGATTTCCTTTATAGACTGAAGATGTAGGAACTCTCATCTGAACCCTTATCTATCCACCATGTCCTAAGGCCAAATTCGCCTCAATAAAAATATCCTTAATAACCACTTCCTTGAGGGTCTTGGGTTTGAAAACCTTAAACCCTATGACAATGCGACCATTGAGTCCTTTGATGAAATGTTGTAACATGAGTGGTGATTGATCATTGAATCCTATATAGGGCATGAGCTCAAAGAAACCTCATTCATACTCCTGAACATACATTGACATATGCCACATTATGGAACTCATCTACGCACTACCGTTGCCACTGATCAGATAGAAAATGCTCACGAAAGTTTTCAAGAAAAAAGTTCCCAAGTAATAGTCTCCATAGTAAGTCCAAGTTTTTGCTCCTCAATTTTCCACCATGAAGATGCAAAACTCTCATGGCTCATAATGACACATCTTGCCTTAACATTGGTGTCAAACTACTGCATGGTGAAACAATGATCCAAAGTAATACACCAAGTCTCTACCTCAAAACCGGTGCCAAGACCATTAAAACAAGGTGGTCATGATCTCAAAAGGTCTCTCATCTGATTGGCCCTTACAACTCCCTCACTAAGGGTAGTTTCCCTTCTTTTTGGATTTCTAGATCTCTATCTCTCCTCATTATCAAAATGATGTGATACTTCCTGATCGGCCCTTGTTCTGCACATGTAGGCACTCTAAAATAGTTTGGATAATCTACATGGCATTAAGGTCTCCTGAATCACCATGTTGTTCTCCACAATCCTCTTCCCTATTCTCCCCAACTCTCTGACTAACAGGAGGGCTAGGAAGTATGCTTCTTCTACGTCTCCTACTATGGCCTTCACTTTGGTCCCTAGCCACAGATCTAGTCTCAGTGATCATATTTCCTATAACAAACCACAAGAAGGATGAAATAAATAAAGAATGATAAGATTGTGAAAAAGAACAATGGTCTGAAATACAAGAGTGTTATCTGTCTAAGTTTTTTTTTCAAGTTTGGACCACTAGACAACTAATGGGCATACAATATTCCCAAATATTCCAGTGTTTGAAACATGGGTTCTGATACCAAGTGTAATGCCCCACCAGGGAACCCGTGAGATATTAACCTAAATCATGTTACTAAGTTTGTATATTTATTTTTCTTAAATGTTTACAAACAATGATTAATAAAAAATAAGTAAAACATAAAGTCCATAAGTACATAAACATAAATTTAATCTCCATAGTAGATTACACATCTCAAGGGTTCCTTGACGTAGAAACTATAAAATACATTTACATCCATAAATTACATATTACATCATAATTACATCTAAATGATAAAATACACATAAACATCAACATCCACTGCACATGTCACATGATATGTAATTATAATAAAATACTAAATACAAATAGAGAAGTACTACAAGATCAATAATAAGTCTCTAAGAGGATAGGAAAGTAAGTAACTACAACCAGGACCATCCAACACTAGAACAAGGATGTCAGAGTCTCAATGGTAAAAGAATCACTACATCTTGACCTCGTGTAAACCTCTAGTTCCACTCCCACCTTGTTGAGGAGATAACATCAAATCCCACTCGGATAACAATACTATTCAATTAGGTAACTAAGAAAGGATCCTGGAAGATCCTATCTAAAAAGGTACAAACTCATAAGTCAAAGGTACACATAATAACCCAGAGGCAACCAACACATGTAGGAAGCCTAGAATGAAATGAGGAAGTTCCATCACATATGTCAACACCTTGGAATGATTTCACTGGATTCTGACTTCCAAGTATGATCATATGCAGAACTTGAAATCCTCTCATGAAGACAAGGATAACTGATCATGCCAAACTCACCATCCCTACTAGATGGGCAAGCATCTTCTCCCACTCCCATCCTTAGCCTATACTAGCACTCAAGACATGGGCGAGGAACCATTATCTTATTAGTTCATTTTAAGCCCATTTAGTTTAATATTATCACTTGATTAAGTAACATACTAGAAATACCCAGGTAGCCACTTCCAGGCTCTGACGCCTCCAAAGTAAGCCACTTCCCTTTTAACACATAGATAACCTACCTTAGGTTTAATAATCTCAAATCATGACTCTAAGTCAACATAATCTCATAATATCCAAAACTGGCTCCAAAGAAGTAATAGGAACACACAATGCAAATTCCATCATAAAATCAACTCCATAAGGTTGGGTCACATTTTGATCAAGTACCATTCAAGTATGCAAGGCAAACAAATAAAAACAATAATTTCTAATCTCGCCTCTGGTAACACTCCTATTAGGTTGACATACTAATCCCCTCTAATCCCAAATGCAAAAGACAAAGAAATAGACAAACGATAGAATTTAATACAATAAACTAATTTGTAAAATTCCATCACAAAATTAATTTTACCTAATAATTACTAACAAACTATAATTACATTAAATCAATTAAATTTCTAACCCTAACAAATCAATTTATTACATTAACATAATAAATTGAGTTTAGGAATTAAAATTACTAACACATTATAATTTTATAGTCTAAAATAGAAATCAATTAAATTACCCCAAATAATCAATACGC
>BSBK01005617.1:187500-192916 GCA_027943335.1 Chamaecyparis obtusa | reverse complement strand
TATACAAGTCTTAAACAATTAACTACAATTATAATTACACAGTCGGCTTGACAAGTAAACATAAGTGCTACTAAGTCGGCCCAAGTATGGTTACACGGTTCCTGCAAACTGACTCGGTGACTTTCTGATACTCGGCGTCCACTGCATTACTCGGCATCGTCATGCACTCGGTAGAAGTGAAGGCACGGTTCATACTGATCACTCGGTAGGTTTTGAACTCGGTAAGTACTGGTGACTCGGTAGACATGATGTTACTCGGTTTACACTGTCCTGTTCGATTTGCTCGGTTTCCACTGTCTGCTCGGTTTGCACTGTCTGCTCGGTTTGCACTGTCTGCTCGGTTTGCACTGTCTACTCAGTTTGCACTATCTGCTCGGTTTGCACTGTCTGCTCGGTTTGCACTGTCTGCTCGGTTTGCACTGTCTGCTCGGTTTGCACTGTCTGCTCGGTTTGCACTGTTTGCTCGGTTTGCACTGTCTGCTCGGTTTGTATCCAGAATGCAAATAAGTGTTGTCACTAGTGGCAATTCTGCTTATGCCAACAATCTCCCCCTTTGGCATTAGTGACAAAAACACTTATTGGCCAAAATTTATATACACGAATCATGCTGAGTTTTATTTTGATTTTTCAAAATTTGTCTTTGTTATAGGGCTTTATACATTGTCTCCCCCTTTCAATGTGCTAACTGTTTCTTATACAAATCTATACAGTATACATATCTCTCCTTCTATACATATCTCCCCCTTTTTGACGATAATGCCAAAGGTGCATATACAAGTTATTTACAGAGAGAATCCAAAATTTGATAGGAAATCAGAATGGACCTTCATTATTAGTGCTAGGGTTCTGTCCCAACTTTCTTGCAGAATCTTACATGTTTGTATAGCAATTTGGACTTCTGCAAAGAGTTCAATCATGTGATCTGCTATAGAGAACTGATTGTCATGAATCAATGTTTTGGAATGTTCAATGTGCTTATACATTGTATTCATGATGGGAAGGATCATGTGTTGGATGTCTAGCAGTGTGGACCGGATCCTTGAGTCTTCTTTCAGTAGATCAGACTGCATATTAGATAGGTGTGAAATTTTCATGTGATGAGCAGAGCTTGAACTTGGTTCAAGTTGCATCTTTTGTATGCTAATCTTCATATCCTCATCCATTTTATTCATTTTATCTTTAACATCCTTTGTGAACTCGGCAATATTGCACAGTCTGGCCAAAAGAGAGGTAGCATTCGAATAGATAGATTCTATGTTAGACAAAACTGAAGACAATAACACTTGGTTAATAGCTATGTGCTGAGCAATGTGCTCAAGCACTTTATTGTTGAATCTCTTCTCGGCTCTTTCAACTAACTTTTCTGTCCCGGATGAGTCCTCATTGTATTTCTCAACTGCTTCTGCTAATTGTAACAAAACATGCTAGGAGGAGTCTACTTTAATGCCTAGTGCATCAGACAAAATGTCCTTAGCATCCTTGATGATTTGATACTCCTTGTCTCTCTCCTCTTTAAGCTTCTTTTGTTTTGCTTTCCTTTGGAGGATCTCACCTATATTCTACATTTGGTCCGCTGAGAGATTTGCAAAATCTAATGTAGGAATCTCTATCTCTTCATCTAGGTCTATATCCTCTACTATATTTTTACCCAAAAATTTTATACTCGGTAGAGCCTTAGGCTTATCTGTACTTAATGCTTTGGTAGTAGTGACAGTAGATAAAGTAGGGCTGGCTAGAGATACTGGCATACTTTCTACTGGAGAACTTAAAATATTTACACTTGAAGATTCAAAAGCGGGAAAACTTACTGCTGGAAAACTTGATGGTGCAGGAGACTGCAGCTCGGTAGAAGAAATGGTAGCTTCTTCTGATGTTGCTAGGGATGATTGGACAAATGTGGAAGTTGTCACAACCATGCTTGAAGGTGTCTCCAAGCTAGATGTAGAGACTTTCACTGGAGAGGTAGGAAGGGATGCAATGACTTCTGCTGCTATCCTTATAGTATCATCTACCTCAGTGTCTTCTTCTTGTTCATCATTGTCATCTTCAATATCTTTTATTATTACAGTTTCAATGCTCGGTTGGTGAAGGTGGTATATGTTCTTCCATGTGGCATTTGCAGCCTTCACAACCGATTCAATATTGTTGATCAAAATCAAACAAGTATTGAATTTCAATGTCATCTTATTTTCATTTTCTTTTAATGCCTTCTTTACTTCATCATTATTCAAGCTCGGCATCAACTGTCTCAGGTTTTGATCAAATATGTCTATCACAGTTTGCCTTGCATTGCTCCATCTCATTTTTATTGGATTCAATAGAACTGCTGGAACCTGTGGGGCAATTTCTTCAGGAGAGTATTTCCACTGTCCCATCTTCTCAACAACAGCATCTTCTATTTCCTTCTATTCTGCTTCTGATCTGGTTTCATATCTCAAGGATTTTATGTTACTTACTCCAGATCCTGATCCATCTCTAAAGAGTTTGAGCTTTTCTTGAAGGCTTAGAGGAGGCCTTTTGAATACTATATCTTTATCTGCCTTTTCTGTCTTATCTGCCTTGCCTCTTGTATTTCTCCTTGTAAACACAGCAGTGGGAGGCACAGGTGCCTTAGTGATGAAAACTTTTCCTTTCTTCTTTGCAGGTTCTGGTTCCTCTGTTTTCTCATCCTTTTCCTCTTCTTTTTCATCTATTTCTTCTTTTTTCCTCGGTTATCATTTGCATTTTGGCTATCCTCTTTTTTCCTTTGTTTACCGCCTGTGGAAGCTTTATGCTTAGTTCAATTCTCACCTTAGCTTCATCATATGTTCCAAAATATGGAGCTTTGGGATTGACAGGCTGATTTAGAAGAGCTTCAATGATATTCTTGGTTTCATCAATATTTACCTCATAAGGAAGAGGTTTTACATATACAGTTCTTCTTTTAACTGCTTGAATATACACATTATCACAATCTACCATAAAACAGATGTCATCTTTGTAATCTTCCACCAACTTCTGTGGAATCCAGAATCTGTCATTCATTTTCTCTTTGAAAGACTCGAAATAATTATCCATGATGCTTTCAAAGTTTTTCACCCATTTCTGAAATGTATTCATTTATTTCATAGAGGATTGGCACATCTTTTCTCCATACAACTTTTCCTTTAGAAGGGAAGAATTTCTAAACATAGAAGAATAAACAGACCAACAAGGATCCAAACTTACATGGATTGTTTTTGGAAGTTTTAATGCTTTCCATGTTTTTGTTAAACTGTTTCAATAATAAGTCTGCTAGGTCAAATGTCAAGTTATTCTTGACCACTTTGTATGCTAGGTCAATAGCTTCACAGGAGACACTGTTCTGTCGACTAGAACTGTAAATCTTATGGGCAATGATGTGTGTACCAAACTTCAGTTCAGTGTCGGTAATGCTGCTAACTTTCATGCCTCTACCGTCCCACTCGGCTAGGGTTTTCTTCTCTAGTTCTGTCCGACCTAGGGTTTTGGTAGTTTTAGCTTTGTTCAACATGGGAAGACCGGTGACTTGTTGAATCATTTTCTTTGTGATCTCAATAGGTTGCTCAAGCCAAATCTTGCCATCATGTACACGGCTGAGAATATATCTAACCCGTTTATCTCAAAAGTTTCAAGGTAGATGTGCAATGTGAACTAAACCTTTATCTTCCAGATGTTTGTGCTTGGGTTTCAGAATACCATCCACACATAGTTTCTCACGCACAATGTCTAGTTCTAGGTTTCCCATTTCATGAATTGAACAGTTAAAATGATTGCGGATATCGTTAATAAGCAGTACCTTAGGAGGAATCTGAGATTGAGCTCCGTTCGGATCTAGGGCTGCTGCAATTGCGGGCACGATCTTAAAATCTGGTGCTTTCCACTCCCCTTGGACTAACATATCAGATCCTTTCTTCGCTGAAGTGCTGGATGATGCCATGGTAGCTCATAGAAAATTCCTTTCACAAAAGTATTAAATCGCTGGGTTGCTCTTGAAATTTTCTGCTCCCAAAGTGCTAAAGATTCACGGTGAAGAATGAGTTCGATTACTTGCTTTTTGTTTACAACTCTGTCATTAATGCTCATTTCAAATTAGGGTATGAGTTCTGACAGACTGTCACCCACTAAGAATTAATTTCTCAGAAAAGACTTCGCAACTCGGTGAACTCGAGAATTCATAATGCTCCGACCTCGCTCAGTAAAGACAGGTACCGACCTTGCTCGGTGAAGACTGATACTGACCTCCCTGTGATCTCACTGCATCTTGCATGCTGATTTAGATCTTTCTTTTAATTTCGGTTCTGGAACTGCTTGAGATTGATCTATGAGAATACAGTTCCAGTGCTTCCTTGGAAATTTAGTTTGAGTCGGTAGAGCCATCCATTCCATTACTTGGAGTGGATTGCTCGGTAGCTTTAGGAATCCATTTTTGTCTCACCTGTTTCCTGACCTTAGTTGCTTCATTCTTCTTTCCTTCTTCAATTCCACTAGCATTCATGCAGTTTCTGGCTATGTGACCAAGTTTAGTGCATTTGAAACATCTTATGGTAGTATCTCTTTTCCTTAGATGATGTTTTATGCAATTCATGCCAATGTGTCCATATTCTCCACAGTAGTGACATCTACACCAGGTGTTGTAGTCCCATCCAAACATTGCTTTCACAATTTGTTCTGCTGGATTAAATGTCTTGGATCTGCACTCGGATGCCTTGTGACCTTGTTTGTTGCACTTGTGACAATTATCTCTGAATCTAGGTTTTTCCCTGCATTCATTTGCTTTGTGACCAGGTTGATTGCAGCTATAACATTGTCCATTGAATTCTGCTTTTTCATTGTTCCAACATTTATTTGAAGTATGTCCTATTTTACCACAATGATTACAAGTAGGTTTTTGATTTCTTTGAGTACCTTGCTTAGAGGATTCGCCTTCTTCTTTGTATCCAAGTCCTGCTTTTCCTTTTTTGCCTATGAAGATTTCGCTCATACAGCTGATTCAAGTCTTCTTGACTTTTCAGCATTCCTTCATTGATTTGTTTTTCAGCATTTAGGTCATCCACCAATCTTAGATTGATTTCCTTTTCAGATCTTAGTTCTTCTCTTGTGTTTTCTATTTCTGATCTTAGATTTAGAATTTCTTCATTTGTATGAGAGATCTGATCAATTAGGTTTTCTAGCTGAAGGGTTTTGTTTTGGACTTCAATGTTTCTTCCATCTAATTCATCTTTCAACTTGTTTCTCTGTTCCAAGATCTCATAGAATCTTGTAGAGTGTAGCTCTTGTTCTCTTTTCAATTTTTTCACTTCTTCCTGCAGAGACCCATTCTTTTCTAGGAGTTCTTTGACAGCATTGTTTGCTTCATCTGAGTTATTTGAGGGAAGAAGATGTTCAATCTTTTCTTCAATGTAATTCTAATCATTCA